>BQNB010011087.1:0-82291 GCA_026074375.1 Tanacetum coccineum
CTTTAGTTATTATGCTAATGTAACTGTAGGACTCTAATGCAACTGTAATGATCAACATTTAACTTACGTGCTAAACTTTTGTCTCCTAAAGAGTATCAAAACGTACATGCTTGCAATGTCATGATAAACCTGCAACTCGATTTACGTGCTAAACTTTTGTCTCCTAAAGAGCATCGAAACGTACAGGCTTGCAATTTCATGATAAACATGCAACTCGATTGTGTACTCTTGATTACTGTTGTTCATACATGGTAATGTTTTCTTTCATCACAACTAGAACGAAACATGTAACCTTCTCTATCAAATTCACCCTGACAAACATCCTGCGGCAACGCGCGAGTTTAAAACCTTGTTGATATCAATTATGAGTTATGACACGTTTGACAAAAGAAAATATTCAATAGATATAAGAATAATAAACAATGAGAGTTTTATCTTTATGGGTCATCGTTAATTCGCCGGCCAAATTTCATGCGTGAACATAATTTGATTTTATCATCATGTTTAAAACACAGCATTAATCTCATAAAAAAACAACTGTCTTTTGTATTAATAAAAAAACATGAGTAGATCGTTTCTCTCTGATGCCACATATTAGTTTTATATCCCAATAATCATGCTTAACATAAACATATCGACAATAAATTAAAAGGTAAACATAACAGAAAAACTTACTTGAGTTGAGAGTAGAGAATGTCATGGAACACCCGTTGGAACTTTGATCTTCTACTTAATCCTATCACAAGATGATGAGATGCATTTTTTTTTGTCTTATGGGGTGTAACAAATCCCCTATTTATAATGAGAGATTGAGATAGGGATCAACTCCATATTGGACAAAGATTATGATGCATAATATAATCTTTATTTAGTCAAATCACCCATCAAGATTTATGAGGCAGATTATGGTAATTAATTAATTATTACCTATGTAAATCAACCTATATTATGTATAATGATATTAGACGTAAATAGATTATAAGGCCACATTATGAAATATGCTAAGATAGCAATCGACTCATACTTGGTTGACGTGTTTGTGTGAGCAACCATAGAGGTGGTAATTTAATTACTCGTTTCAAGATCAAGATCTGGTGTAAGTTTATTGATTTTTATTATTAAACAAAAAGTTAGTAAATTACTTGTTTAATTTATATGTGTTAATCTATATGCTAAAACTAGATCCATTCCGCTACGTACTCGTAGCTAATTGGTTACCTAGATTATTAAATCCCAACACATATCTGGTGAGCTTTGACATGATTGAATTAATCAGGTAACTATTGATCGATTGTATTAATGTACAAGGTTGGTGAATGTACTAATTCTTCATGGATCTTATATAAGCCAAGATGTGAGAGTTTTGAGTCATGTTAAAGTCTAAAACCACTGCTCAATATTGTTCTTCGATGTGGTGGTCCAAAACTACCCTTTGACGTTACAAAAACTAATTCACTTTTGCTCTGAAGAGGATTTAACTCATCTTCAACGAAGTGAAATTAATATATAACACATTTGTGGACAAATCCACTGTCGTTTTGACAGTGGGCCACAGTGCTACAGTATCGGGCTCCTATTTTGGGCCAGCCCGATTTTTGGTTTTTTTTTTTTTAAATTTGTATGAACAAAGTAGGAGGAAAAAAAAATATTACAAAAGTTCCGATTTATTCAGATAAAAAAAATACCCGTGGAAACATCTTCGATACCTAATAACTTTAAAATAATCGATATGGTCACAAACGTACAACCCATTATATTAAAAAAAACCCATATAGCAAAAAAAAAAACAACACTTTAAACATGAGGCCCAACACATAAGCCATATAAAAAAATTATTACTAATATACACATTTGTCGACAAACTAGCCTAAAAGATAAAATATTCGGGAAAAAATTAACCCGTCCCAACGCAAAAATTTTTTTTCCCGAATCGTACAAAAGAAGGAAATATCCGGGAAAAAATTAGCCAAAAAAAACCCAAAATATAGCCTAAAATCTGACCCAAAGTAAAAAAAAATACAAAACGGAACCTCACCTTTTAACTATTTACGATTTTCTTACACAAAAATTCCCGTAAAAAAATTTACAAAGCCGTCCCAAAAAAAGAAAATATTCGGGAAAAAATTAGCCCGTCCCAACGCAAATTTTTTTTCCCCGAATCATACAAAAAAAGAAAATATTAAAAATTAGCCCCGACATAACGCATCGCCCAAAAAAAAAAAACCCCCGAAACGTAAAAAAAATTATTCGGGAAAAAATTAGTCCCGCCGCAACGCGCATGTTCTTTTCCTTGTTTATTCCATTAATCAGATTAGCAACAAACATAAGAACTTATCTTAGTTCACTTGAGTGGCTCGATAATCCTTGTAATTGTATTTCAAACACTTTATAAGTTTCTTTCCTATCTTCTTGCTAAGATTTCCTTAATATAAGTTGTTCGATAAAAAAAGAGTCTAAAATCATTTTGGTATCCGTCGCCAAACATACAAACCATGACCGGATAAAAAATGTTAACATTTACATTACTTGATCAAAATGAAAAAAGGACTCCAATTAATTAACTTAATATTTGTTTCGGCTAGTCGATTTCCTATAGGATAAAAGATGTAGAAAGACACAATGAATACTTGTATACCGTGGAAATTCTATATATAACCCCCAAGCCCGTCCCGTAAATTTTAAAGGCCCTGTGCAAAAAATCAAAAAGTATGTAAATTTTGATGCCCTTAGCTAATGAAAAAGTGGTGCTGAAAGTCCCAATAACACGTCTATAAGAACAAACACTATCGTAATAACACAAGTAATAACTTTTCAACCGTTTAATGCTTTATTGATAAAAATCAAAGTATTACAATGTGTTATGAATCGCACAAGATGAATGACAATGTAAGATTACCCTTTGAACAAGTAAACTTGATCTATGAAACAAATTTACAAGCGAAATTATCTAGACAGCTGACTTGGTTAAGTTCGAGAGGAGTAAATGTCTAATAACAATATTACAATTAAAGCGATAATATTTACTCTATACAACATTCTCTATTTATACTAATACGAGGTTGCGTCCTTAGTGGGGGTAGTTGCAACGTGTCAATATTCTAGTGGAGGACGTACGAGGTATTTAATGCACGTCCCTTCTTAGGAACTACTCGCCCATACTTTAGTGAACAGTTCTGCCAACTGTTCACTAACTTTACCAACTCGTACTTGTGTTTAGACTTTAAGTCAAATGCCTTATTGTCCCGCCAATAAGCTTTATTAACTTATCTCGCCTAAATTCTCAGAGAAGCTTAAGTTCAAAGTATTGCCACCTCTAACTCTCCTTAAAACTTCAGCGTATTCAATCTATATACAAGCTGATATCCATCCCAGCTGACGAGTATGTCTTCAAGTGATCTTCGACTTCCTTGATGATGTCTTTGACTTGCATACGTCTAATGTTGCTCTCTAAGGCTTTGCACTCAAAGAGTCCTTTCATGTCCTCTGAGTCCTAGCACTCAGAGGTTCTTCAATACCCGCTGATGCCACTTAGCGGGTCCTTCAATACTTAGCCTAATTTCTATTTAAATCTAGGCACTGATTACTAGGCTCTGAATCGGCTCAACAATCTCCCCCTATTTGAATATAAATTATGCTAAGTGAAAATTATTGTAAGTGAGTATACATCTTCTTCTTACACATAATTAATAGAAAGATTATCAAAAGAAACTTCATTGATTTCATTATCACTAGCCCAAATTATCTAAGTTCTTTTCTACAATCTCCCTAGCCTTTATACAATCACTCCTAGCCTCTATTACATAGATCATTTTTCTGAACATCTCATCAGCAATCTTTGAGTCAACTTTGATTTGGTTCTGGATTCGGATTAGTTTAGTAGTGGGAGCCAAGTGGAACTCATTTTCTCTTTGGAAGCCTATATCCGTATTCCCATTTATGAAGAAGATTCCTGACTCAGGTTTGTTGATGACAAGACCCTGGATTGGTATGACCCCCGGAGGAGGAATCATGTTTCTGCCCATCCCATCCACTCTGATGTCTTCAGTCACAAATACTTCCTTGAGAAACTTTGTCCTTTTCCTTTTCTTGTCTTCAGCTGTCATTCCAAAAGTTGCAAGTGCTGGAGGTGGAGGGATTCCTAGTCTCTTTGCCTGGTTGAGGACCCATTGGAACTTTGCCTTCAGACTTTGTAATAGTACATCATATGATTTGCCTGATTTCTTTGATACCAGAGCATGAATTTCCAGCCATTCACTGAAGCCCAGCATTCTGAGTCTGAAGTCTAGATAGACTGTGAGGTTTAGGGGGTCCTTGTCTCTGGTGATCCTCATTGTTGCAGTGCTAGAGTTGACAACATAGCTGGTCTTGGTGATAGGAAAAGGGTTGGTCCTTTCATAGATGCATTTGTTGAACTCATTGAACATCTTTGCTTTCTTTTCTTCATGCTCTTTCCACTTTAGAGCTTGAGCTTTGAAGGTAGCTGGATTCTGCAATTTCTTTAACTCTTCCTCTGATTTCTTCTCTTGTTCTTTCAAATCAGCCAACCTTTTCAGTTCTTTGTGCTGAGATATGAGGTACTCTTTAGATAGTGTTCCCTTTAGAGTTATAAAGGACTTTATTATTGGCATATTTGGATTAGATCCCCCCTCTTCCATATAAGAAATCAGTTCATTTTTAGGTTCTTTAGTGGCAACTTCTTTGCCTTTACCTTTGGAAGTATCCCTGGGAGGGGTTGGTTCTCTGAGAGGAACAGGTGAGAATTGTGAAGAAGTGGTTCCAAATAGCTGATTCAGTGAACTGTTTAACTAACGGTTGTTGTTGTTTACGCTTCATCAAAGGCACTGGTATGTTAAGATTGGGATGCATGATTTTGAATCTTTTGGACAAGGTCTGTTTGTCAAGATCATCATCATCCTCTGAATCTTGCTCAGTAGTTGTGAGATCTACCAAGTCATTCTTCTTATAGTTATAAAGAATCATAGCTATTTCTTTATTGACCTTTGTCTTAGAGACTGGGAGAGTTGATTCTTTGTAAGCAAGCTCCCCTTGAGTTTCAGCTGTTGGTTCAGGAGGGGTAATGTTCTTATCTATCTGATGCTCCCTCTGAGTTGGAGCATTGATTGCATTTTCATCCTTTTTTATTCTTCTCCCCCTCAGTAGTTTCATCAATGATTACTGCTGATTCGAGAAGGTCTTTTACGTCCTACAGTTGGGTTTGCATATTTTGAAAGGATGAGCAATACTGAGAAATATGCTTGGTCTGAGACTATAAATCCTCTCAGACTCCCTTTAGTCCAACAACTTGAACCTTTTCTTTCACGGATTTGTCCACCTCAGATTTTAGCACTTTGGAAAGTTTTGTTTGAAGGGTGACAAATCTTTTTGCTATGAGCAACATGAGAGATATTGAACTGTCTATTTAGGTGCTTAACCACTTTTTTGTTCAGCTGAGTTTGTGTCTCTATAAACTATTCAAAGGCAGCTAGAATGTGAGTTTGCAGAGATTCTTTGATGATTAATGGGAGGCAGTCTTTGAGTGTGGCTGAAAGAAATTCAGGTAGCTGTTCTTTAAGAGCACTATTTACAAGGGCTAGCAAGGATGACTTGATTTTAGCAATAAAAGACTCTATTTCCCTAAGCTTTGAATGAAGAGAGCTAACTTCTTCACAAATATGATCCATATGATCTGGAAGACTTAAACGTTTAGCGGGAGACACTTCGTTGTCAAGAGTGTCGTCAGAGTCAGCAACCTCAAATTCTGAGATAGATCTTAGGTCATCATTAGGCATTTATTGTAGGTCAGAGTCAGAGTCTTATTGAATACCAGCTGTTTCTTCAGAGTCATTCATGGCCTGATCTTGCAGTTCATAGAAATGGCTGGTTAAGAATGACTTTAAAACCTTGATTTTTAACTCCGTGTCATATGGACTCTCTGGAGTTTCTTGAATAGCTTTGTTATGTTTATTAACTTCGTCCAGCAGCTGCTGAAATGTGGGAATCTCCAGAGATTGTTCCTCAACTACCTCCTTTACCTCAACAATTTTTTCAGGTACCTGCATAAACTTGTTAGTTAAAACTTATGAATTTGTAATGAGGTTGAGGATCGCCATTCGTTGCCCCTAAGAAGACTGGGTGTGATTATCCAGTCCCCTTAAAAGTCCTTTTTAACATTAAGATAAGAAAGAATGGACTTTTGGGACTCTTTTGTTTGGTTTAGGAGACCTCTGAGGTTGAGTGAGTACAGTTCTTACAGAGCTCAACTTTCATGCATGGATGGGATAATCCAGCAAAGTTTAGAATTTTCAGATTCAACATCAGACGTTTTTAGTCTTTCAATATCACTCTCTGAGTGCAGACACAGAGTGTACAAAAAATTTAGAATGTAAGTGCAGACTCAGACACTCTAATGGGTCGGGGGTAGCCCTTAACTTAACCACTCTCTCCTAGAGAAGTTTGAGAGTAGCTGCTTGCAGTGCCCCTTATATTTTAAACAATTACCTCTGTGGTATTAGCAGCTTTAAGCTGGTTATCCTGCACCTCTACCAATTTCAAGGCCTCTATACTCTGAAGGGGATTAGCAATGACCACAATCTCCTTAGTTGCTTGAAATGGGTGGTTGTTGAGGAAGAAATCATTTTCCTGCTATTCTTGGAAACCTTTAGTTGGGTCGAAGATGGGATTTTCTTCTTCCTAGGCTTCATAGCAGTTGGTGCTTTAGGCTGAGTGACAGGCTGCACAGAGCTCCTAGACAAGGACTTATCAGCAGTGTCATCAGCATTCACCTCCCCATAGGGAGGGAGCAAAGACTGTTCAAGCTCTTCAGAAAGTTTAGCTATTTTTATCATATGTGAAGTTAAAGGAACTTTAGATGTTAATGGTTTTTGAAAAGAAGCAGCTATAATGATGTGGGGTTTTACAAGAGTGAGATCATTGCTGATATAGCTTTCTCCAAGCAATTTTTCAAAAATTAGGGATAAAAACCTTGTATAGAAAATATTCTTTTCCCTATTCTTCTTCACGTTTTGAAGCTTATGAATCAAGTCTGAGAAAATAATCCCCATAATGTCAATCTCCAAGCCTCATATTAGGCAATATGCAATTGTCTGCTGATTAAAGTTCATTTGATCATTTGATCCCTGCATCCCACCCAAACACTTAACAATATATTGCATGAAGATTTTCTAAATGGGTGAGAAATACTTCATCTTTAAGGGAGATGAATTAACAAGGACAGTGGATGAAAGAGATGGTTTGTCTTTGTCAAATAAACCCAAAGTCGCCAGCCCAGCCCTTACGGTCTCCTTGGGAGGTAGATGAACAACATCCTTACAAATGGGTAGGCCAATGGCATAAATGAACTCATCTTGTGTAAAGGACAGGGGTTAATCAAACCATGAAAGTAAGAAGGTGATGGTCTTGGTTTCTTCTTCAACCTTTATTGTATACCAAAACTCCTTAAGGTATTCCACATACATTGCGAAGGGTTGAAGGGTTAGGGCTTTACTGATGCAACAGTTTGAGAGAAAAGCGAGCATGAGATGGAACAACTCGTTTGAGTGTTCAAGAAGAGCAACACCATTATTAAAAGCAATTATACCTTATCTACACCTAAAATTGACCTTTAATGATGGTATAAGTTGTTATGATTATGATGAGGATGAGGATTCTGAAGCATTTGATTTAAAATGTTGATTTAGCTTTGATGAAAAAGGCTTATGAAAGATGATAAAAATGGAGGCTTTAGGATTTTTGAGTAAAAAAATAATGATGTATGTGAAAAAAGATGAACAATTTATACCACAAAGGATTTTATAAGTTAATAAAATAAAAAAGATTTGAAGTCCGCATTAAATGTGAGTGGTAAAACTGTCACATAAGGTGGGTCCCCATGACCCTTCGAGTACTGTTATTTCCACATTTTCTGAGAAAGTTGGTAGAACCTTTTGAGTAAATCTTGAATTAAATATTGAGAATGTTTGTCTTTCAACTTACTAGTTACATTTAAGTTACTTTAAAAACATTTAATATTCAAGTCAAAGATCACTTAAAGCCTTTTTCTTATCAGAGACATGTTTTTCAATATTAAGCATACCCAACTCAGCTACCAATCTAGTAAAGCTAGGCTCAGCTAGAGGTTTGGTAAAAATATTAGCTAGTTGCAAATCAGTAGGTACAAAATGAAGCTCAATATCACCTTTTAAAATATGGTCTCTGATAAAGTGATACCAGATGTAAATATGTTTTGTCCTAGAATGCAACACTGTATTATTTGATATGGCAATGGCACTATTATTATCACAAAATATAGGCACCTTGTCATAAAGAACATCATAGTTAGCCAGCTGACTTTTAATCCAGAGAACTTGAGCACAACACCCAGCGGCAGCTACATATTTAGCTTCAGCTGATGACATTGCCACAGAGCTTTATTTCTTTTCACTCCAACATACTAACTTCCCTCCAAGTATTTGACAACCCTTTGAGGTGATTTTTCTATCTAGGTTGCATCCAGCATAGTCTGAGTCAGAGTATGCTTTGAGATCAAAGTCTGATCCTTTTGGGTACTAGAGACCTAGACTTGGAGTACCTTTGAGATACCTGAAAATTCTTTTTACAGCAAGAAGGTGGGATTCCTTGGGGTTAGCTTGGTACCTAGCACAAAGACATGTGGAGAATTGGATATCAGGTATGCTAGTTGTAAGGTACATCAGTGACCCTATCATGCATCTGAATAAAGTCTCATTAACAGAGACCCCTGACTCATCAGGGCCTAAACTATTTGGGGGAAGCATAGGGCATTTCACTAAGGCAAAATCAGCTAGATCATACTTTTTGAGTAAATCCTTAACATATTTTTCTTGACAAATAGAGATTCCTTTATAATCTTGTTTGATTTGAAAACCTAAAAAATAAGTTAGTTCACCCATCATACTCATTTCATCTTTTTTTGGTCATTAGCTTTGCAAATTGTTTACTAAGTTTAACACTAGTTGACCCAAAGATGATATCATCCACATATATCTGTACTATAATGACATTACTCTTAGTTTTATAAGTAAAAAGAGTGTTGTCATTTGTACCTCTGACAAACTTGTGCTGAATAAGAAATGTTGAAAGAGTTTCATACCATGCTCTAGGAGCTTGTTTCAGCCCATACAGAGCTTTGTTCAGTTTACACACATGGTCTGGAAATTCACTACTTTTAAATCCAGGAGGTTGTTGTACATATACTTCCTCTGAAATTTTTCCATTCAGAAATGCACTCTTCACATCAATCTGATACACCACAAAACCCATGTAGGCTGCATAAGTAAGAAAGATTCTGATAGCTTCTAGTCTTGCAACAGGTGCAAAGGTCTCTTCATAATCAATCCTTTCCTGCTGATTATACCCCTGAGCTACCAGCCTAGCTTTATTCTTTGTAACAACCCCTTCTTCATCCATTTTGTTTTTCCAAATCCATTTAGTTCTAATGATGGTTTTCCCATGAGGCTTAGAAACTAAGGTCCAGAATTTGTTTCTTTCAAATTAATCCAGCCCCTCTTGCATTGCAATAACTCATACTTCTTCTTCTAGAGCCTCAATTAGCTTTTTGGGTTCAATTTCATAGAGAAAGTTAACATACAAACATTCATGTGCTGATGCAGCATCTGAGTCTTTGACCCTACTTCTGGTTATGATACTAACTAGAGGTTTACCAACGATGTTAACTAGTTCAATGTGTTTCTATTTTGACCATCTGTCTTAAGGAACAGGGTTTTGAAGGATAACTTCAGCTGATGGTGAGATGATTGGAGTTGGTTGATCATCACTGATTGGTTCACTTAGGACAATGTATTGAGGTTCAGCAGACTCAAGAATGTCACCTGATTCAGCATGATCAGGTTTATTGATAGCTGGGAGATCATCAGCTATAGTGAACTCATGTGGTTCTTCAGAAGTGACAAAGTTCTGAAGAATGGGCAAGACAAAGGGTAAAGTGCTTTCATATGCAAGTATAAAGGGAAAGTAATCAATATTGGCAGGACATTGAGTGGCTTTACTTCTGGGTTCAAAGAATTCATCATCTGGGAAAGATTGGTTTTCATTGAAGTTTATTTCATCTCCTTTAGTGCTTGTTTGAGAAATTGCTTCATCATCTTCACTGAAGGTGACATGAACAGTTTCCTCCATTTCTTGTCTTCTGATGTTGAATACTCTGAAAGCTTTGGCCAATGAAGAGTAGCCCAGGAAGAAACCATCATCTGCCTTTTCGTCAAACTTTCCCAAGTGGTCCATGTGATTATGAATATGCACAGGACACCCAAATGCATGGAAATAGCTGATGTAAGGGGATCTTCCTCTGAACACATCACAGGCTGTCTTCCCATGTCTTTTTTACTATGATGGATCTGTTTTGAGTGAAGCAAGCAGTGTTGACAGACTATCCCCAAAATTGTTTAGGGAGTTTGGCAATATTTAACATAGTCCTAACTGCTTCAATTAGAGTTTTGTTTCTCCTTTCAGCAACTCCATTTTGTTTTGGTGTACAAGGAGATGAGAAATTTTGAGATATTCCTTTTTCATCACAGAATTCTTCCAGCTTGTGATTTTTGAACTCTGTTCCATTATCACTTCTCAGCTTCTTTACCCTTACTTCATTGAGGTTTTCCATCTTTTTGATAAAGGACATAATGCAGTCAGCTACATCACTCTTTTTGTTGAGGCAAAATACCTAGGTATACCTAGAGTACTCATCTACAATGACAAGGGTTTATTTGTTATGGCTGATGGTTTGAGGTTTGATAGGTCTAAACAGGTCCATGTGAAAGAGATGTAAGGACTTTTTGATGGAAAATGATCTCTTAGTTTTAAATGATGCTCTGTGATGCTTCCCTTTCTTACAAGCTGAATAATTTTTATCCTTGGAGAAGGTCAGAGAAGGAAGTCCAGAGACAAGGTTGTGTTTTGCAAGGTTTTTGATGTTTTTGAAGTTGAGGTAAGACAGTCTCTTATGCCAGAGCAAGTTGACCCTTGAAGAGGATTTAGCAAGAAAACAAGCATTGCTTTCTTTGTTGAAAGAAGACATATATATAATATAGACATCCCTTCTTCTTGAAGCAATGAGGACAACTTCATATTTTTGGTTGAAAATAGTTCCCTAAGTCTTTGTAAATAGAGCCTTAAAGTTAGCATCACACAACTGACTGATGCTAATTAAGTTATGCTTCAGACCATTCACATACGTAACCCTGGTGAAAATGATTCCATTACAATTAACTAAGCCATATCCTTCTGTGTCCCCTGAAGAATCATCTCCAAAAACCACTTTAGGACATGGCTTCTTTAAATATCTGTGCAAATATTGTTTCACTCCTGTCATGTGTATAGAACAACCACTATCTAGATACCATACAGACCTCTTTAAGTAATCCTACACAAACATTTTTACACAACTTAGTTTCTTTTATGAACCTAATTTTCAGTGGGTTTGGTGGATCGCTTGTTATTGATCCTTGGTTTCCTGCTATTGTGGTACTTCTTAGGACAGTCAGCTGGTTCATGAGCAATAATTCCACATACTTTACATCCAGAGTAGTATTCACAGTTATCAAAATGATGGTCATTGAATCCACAGTATTTACTGTTGATCCCAATCCTTGATCGATTCCTTAGCTTGTCTAAGGTTAAATTGCCTTGGATAAATCCAAAATAACTTGTTGTAGAAACTTTGTATGTATACTAAAGTGTATGTGGAATCTACACCTTAATATCTAGAAGTATTATGAATAAAACAGTAATTGTGAATGAACAAAGATATAACCAAACGCTCCAATATTATTAGATCAATAATACGAGTACTCTTCACTAGTACTAGGGTTTACAACCTTGAAGCTTTTTAAATCGACTTGACAACTATGAAAACTTGTATATCAACTAATGCCCTAGAGCCTCCTTTTATAGACTAAGGAGTCCTAGTCGGCTTACAACATATACTAAAGATAAACATAAACTTATAGAATATTCTGATACAATCTATTCTATAATTATCTTCTAATCTTCATCTCCAAGTAATCCTTATCTTCTGGCATCTCTGACTTCCTTTAGCAGTATTAATCTTCTCTGGCAGTACAAACTAACACTGGCAGTACTAAATTTGTGCTAGCAGTACTAACTCAGTTAATACTGTTAGTTATAATCTGAGCAGTACTAACCTCTTGTTAAGATTTATTCCTAACAACCCTCCCCTAAACTTTTGATTTACCTTCAAATCTCAAGTTTCTTCTGAATTAAATCTTCTAACTTATTCTGCTGAGGATGCTTCCAAACACACTATCTTCATTGATTAAGTTGAGACCTGATATACCTTAAAAGCTCATATGCTATTTCAGTGACATTATAATTCACATGAAGTTTCCATCGAAGCATTCTTATAAGTGTATTTTGTGGAAGTGGATACTTTTTCTCAACTAGCATATGAATGCTTACTTCTCCCAGCATCAATGAGTGAACTTCACAAGAATCATAGAGTTTCCATTCTATCAACTCTTGACTGTTATGATTTTTCCAAACTGCATCATCACTATATGGTTCAAACATAACCTTCATGTCTCCCTAGAGCATTAGATCATTAAAACCTAGTCTTGTAGATGCATACTTTTCATTAAATAGTCTATACAACACAATCAAATCTTGTCTATCAAAATCATATAGCATCTGACTAAAGAATATATAAGTCTTGTAACTTCCATCTGCCCTGTCTATCTCATAATTTCCCACATCTTCTTTGCAATACGATTTCCAACCAACTATTGGGGATTTAACAGCCAATTGAGTCACACTAATTACTTCTTCAGAATCAGAAATAACTTCTACATACTCCATAAGTTTTTCTGGATCATCCTGCTTTTTCTGTCTTTTGTCCTTGTCCTCTTTAACTTTTGAAGCCTTTCTTTTCAATCTTCCTTCTGTTGTACTTGTAATCCTAGAAAGAAAGTAAGTTCTCCCATAGAACTCATCTGAAACTTATCCTTCATAAGCTTCTCAAATCCAGTACACAGTTCCTTGTTTGTAGAGCCAAAGATAATGTCATCAACATAGACTTGTACAAGCAAAATATCTTCTTTTTGCTTCTTGATAAACAATGTCTGATCTATTTCCCCTCTTTTAAACCCATTGCCTAATAGATAGTTAGCCAAGGTTTCATACCATGCTATTGGTGCTTGATGCAACCCATAAAGTGCCTTGACCACCTTGTAAACTTTGTCTAGATTGTCAGGATCTTTAAATCTTGGTGGTTGAGTAACATAAACCTCTTCCTTAATAGTTCCATATAAGAATGCACTCTTCACATCCATTTGATATACCAGAAAACCCATAAAAGAAGCATAGGCTAAAAACAATCTTATTGCCTCAATTCTTGCCACAGGAGCAAAAAGTTCTTTATAGTCTATACCTTCTTCTTGTCTATGACCATGTGCAACCAACCTTGCTTTTTTCCTAATCACAATCCCTGTTTCATCTTTCTTGTTTCTGAAGACCTATTTTGTTCCAATGGCCCTCTTCCCAATAGGCAAATCCACAAGTATCCAAACCTGTTAGAGTTTGAATTGCAGAAGTTCTTCATGCATTGCTTCCACCCAAGATGAATCAGATAGAGCTTTAGCAATGCTTGTGGGTTCAATTTGTGATAAGAAACAAGCATATAAACAAGTATTCAGGGTATCATGTGTTTTCTATTCATATACAGCACTGATAAACCCTTGTCCAGAAGTAGGTTTTGTCATTCTTCTTGTCTGAACAGATGACTTCACATCACCAATCACATTTTTAATTGGGCGATCTTTATGAATCCTTGTATTGGGAGTGGTTGGAACTGTATAGGAATTAAGGATGTTCCCCAAATCAACTTCTGGTTCATCTTCATCACTGAAGAACTCAACATGAATGGCTTCAAGTGTATGACTAGCTCCCATTTTGAACATATCGGGATATCTTGATCATTTGAGCTAGCAGTACTTACTGATGGATCAACAGTATTAAGTTTAAAACGATCAGTATTAACTTCAGGACTGGCAGTATTAACATGTTGTCCAGCAACATTAACTTCCTTAGGACTGCTATCATCTTCAGACTTATCTTTTTCATCATTCTCATTATCTGGACCATCTTCAACCTGATTTTGATCATCAGCAGCAGATTTTGGTTCACCATTACCAACATCCTTGGAAGGTGAATCAAAGTATGAAGCATCTTTCCAAATTGGCATCACAATGCAATCCTGACTGGTTTCTTTGATGTATCTGCATTAAGTTCTCCTTGTGTACCTATAGATTCATTAGGATTAGTACCTGCCACACTGGTATATTTATATCATTAGCTTGTGATGAGAATCAATATCAAACAGCCACTTTTGGACCTTCCCTTCTATATAGGCTTATTCTCTAAAAACCCAATATGCCAAGTTATCTTCATACCCATCCTGGAATCTAGTGTATGTATCACCATAATATCTTCCTACTCAAATGAATTTCCAACAAAGAAACATTCATCACATTTCCAACAAACTTACCTAAATTAGTCTAAAATATTAAGAATGTAACATGACATCCCAAAAGGACACATTAAAGCTTAAGGCTGTTTAAAACCTCTACAAATTTTCAAAAGGTGTCTTGTTAATGAGCTTGACAACTAAGACCCATTCTGTACATAGCAGCAGTTACTAAACTGCTTCAGCCCAAAATGTGGGTAGAGTAACTTAGAGTCAGCATACCAGGTTCTAGCGCCTCAATTATTGTCATATTCCTCTTTTAGCTACACCAATCTTGCTGAGGATTCCAAGCAACACTATATTCTCATCTTAATAACCTTTCTCTCTGCAAAAAACATCCATAACTTATTCTTAACTCAGTGCATAATTATCACACCCTGATGATTTTCAATTACATACCACAAGGTTTTCTATTTCTTTGATAAAGTTCTTAAGAATCTCACTGGTTTCATCCTTAGTTGCTAAAAAGAAAACCCAAGTAAACCTGCTATAATCATCAGTGACTACTAAGCAATACTATCTTAATGCATTAAAACTACTCTCAACGAAAAAAAGAGGTTTGGACCAAACAAATCCATATGAAGCATAAACAAAGGCTTTTAGTAATTGGATTCAAAACTTTGGACTTACAAGAAGCTCTGTGTTGCTTCCCTTTAAGACAAGAAACACAGGTTTGGTCATTTTCAAAACGTTTTGTAGGCAAACCTCTTACAACAAGACAAGTTAAACTCTATTTAGAAACAATGTTCTTCATATCAAAACTGTACATATTGTCTTTTCTAGGAATTTTAAGAAGTATCTGAGTTTCATCAAGCAACTTAAAATTAGGAAATAAGACAAGACATTCAGTGTCAGTAAAAAGGACATAGTTCTTTTTGTCACACAATCTGTGAGACACTAAAAAGATGAATTTAAACTCAATGACAAATGTATAACATCTTCAAAATCAGACTAACATATATTTAAGTGATATCTTTACCATAAAATTCGACCCACCCATTGCGCCGTCCCCCAAAAGTAACCTAACCTCCATACAATTCCTTGAAATCTGAGAGATAAGATATGTTCCCAGTCATGTGCCTTGAGCATCCACTGTCAACAAATCCTTTATCATCCATTAGTGGCTTGCCCTGCACATAAAAAACAAGAAAATAGTTACTTTGGGACCCAAGCATTACTTCTACTTGATCTCGCCATCGTCCATCATGGTATGTATGTCTTATCAAAGCAAAAGATGCACCATTAGGTTTGGTTAGGTCTCCAACCCAACATGCAGAGTGTCTTAATAGTACTGTACCTTTTCCCTAACACAGCATTACTGGTTCTGTATATGACCTACAGTGTTTACCGTTCTCTGGGCCTTTCAGTATGATAGTGTCTCATGGCAGTATTAACATATCTACTAGTTAATGTTGTTTGCTTATAAAAGGGCCTCTGAGCAGTTGATTGTGCTTGTTTAGAAAAATGTGACATTGATTTAGCACTATGAACTGCTGGTTTAGGTGAGCATTATTAATAGGCCTAACAATATTAAGTGGTGTGAGGCCAGTTTTCAACAAAACTGCTCTTTTGGACTCCATATTCCTGGGGTTAGTATCAATTGGTGGGGGTGTGGGTGAGGACACTAGGGTGTGTGGTTTTGGCATAATAGTCATAATCCACCCTATTGTAATTATTTCTAGATACTATTCTTTTTCTTTGATGGTGATTACAGTTAATCTGCACATGATCAAAACTCCCACAAATAAAACAAGCTTTGTTATACATCACAAAATCACTTCCTAGTTGATTGGACTTTTGTCCATTCCAGTTTCTTTGATTCCCCCTAGGACTTTGTGATCTATACATCTCAGCATACCTAACTGACTTTTTAACTGGTTTTTCATGATTTTTAGGTTTGACAAACTCTATCTTTTTATCAACAAGAAAAACAGTTTCTTTATCAACATTAAGTGGAGACTCAACAAAGCTACTTATGTCTTTTGATCTGTGTTCTTTTCACCAAAGGAGTCATCAGAATTTTCCTTAGAATCATCTGATTTTTTATCACAAACAATGTTAGACTCTAGCTTACTATCCTTAGAACCATAACTTTTGAATTCAGGGTCTTTGAATTCATCAAGACCAGAATAAGACAAATCAAGTTTCGTAGGTCTATTATAGATTAAAGGATAGAGTGGAAGAACAAAATTATACCAAAAACCCTTTTTACTTCTGTCAGTTATCTGACTTCCTAACAACTTGTCTAGGCTCTTTGAGGCATTATCAAATTTCTCAATTTTAAATTCAATACCCTCTTTTTCTTGCTTAACTTTTTCAAACTCAGTTTTAAGCACACTTATTTCATAGTCTTTGCAAGCAACTTCCCTTTTAAGAACTGCAACTTCTTCACTAAAAAGAACCTCATTCTTTCTATATGTGACAAGTTGTTCTTCCTACAGTTGCTAAACCTCTTTTATAAGTAGTTGTTGTCAATTTCAGTTTTTTTTTTTATTGATTAAGCTTAACAATTAAATCATCACACTATTTCTTAAGAGTTTCATAGTTTTTCAGACAAGTTTTAGTGCAAGATTTATCGTTATATACCTCAGAGTCTGAAAACGCCATTAGAGCCATGTTTGTCTGAACCTGTTCTTCTGCCATATCACTCTAGTCAAAACCTACACCATCTATAGCCAACATTGCCTTTGAAGATGTGTCTTCATTGTTTCCATGCTTCCTAGTGTTGTCTTGATTTCTAAACTGACCCTCTTTTGTTCCTTGTTGGCTCCAGTATCTACACTTCCCCTGAAAATGTCGCCATCTTGTGACAGTTGAAACACTCTACCTTGGATTTATCATATCCAGCAGTATCATTAACATTAATGAAAATTTTCTTGCATGTCCTCTGAAAGTACCTCTTTGCCCTCATACTTAGCAGAGAGAGTTGCCACTTCAAATCCATTGGCTTCCATATTATCTTCATGAATTCTCTAAGTCTCCTTCTTTATGAGAATAAAACCATTAGATACTCACCAGGAAAGCATACACAGCATTATCACTGAAGCTAGCAGTACTAACTTGAGGACTAGCAGTGTTAACATTAGGGCTAACAGTACTAACTTCATATGCAGGTTTAGCAGTATTAACATCATTAGTACTGCTAGTGCTTGGAGCAGTCATAAAGGCCAAGTTTTGAGCACCACTACTTGCACCAACAGATTTCTTTACACTTTGTTCAACAATTTTGAAGTTGTTGTACAAATCATCGATGCTCATTGTTTCAATTTCAGCCTTATTCATCCAGACTACAACATGAGTATTCCACTCAGGAGGCAAGCTTCTCAAAAATTTTGAATTTAAGTCTTCTTGAGTGATGACTACACCTAAAATTGCAAGCCTACTAACAATCTTCTGGAGCCTGTTAAAGATAGAGTCAAGAGACTCTGTGCTTGATGCACTAAAATTTTCATATTGTTGCTTCAAAAGTGTCTTCTGTGTTTTCTTAGTGGCTTCATTACCTCCAAATCGTGTTTCGATAGCAGCAAACATTGTTTTAGCATCATTGTACTGACTGAAAGTAAGTTGATGTTCATTGGGAAGAGCCATGAGTAGCAAGCTTCTAGCCTTCACATCATTCTTCTTGTTGGTCTTTTCTTCAGCAGTTACAGGTACTGACATCTTTGTAACTGAAGTACCATTCTCTTGTGCTGTTTGTGGTACAGATACCCATGAGTTACCATTCTCTATGACCTCCCATAGAGCATAGTCTTGTACCTGGAAGTACTGCTTGATTCTTATCACCCACATCTCATACTCACCTAGTTTGAGTATGGGTAGCTTAGCAGTAGTATTACTATGTGCAGATTCAAATTCCATGACTTCTAGATCAAAGTTTCTCAAAGCAAAAGCTCTGATACCACTTGTTGATCCCAATCCTTGATCGATTCCTTAGCTTGTCTAAGGTTAAATTACCTTGGATAAATCCAAAATAACTTGTTGTAGAAACTTTGTATGTATACTAAAGTGTATGCGGAATCTACACCTTAATATCTAGAAGTATTATGAATAAAACAGTAATTGTGAATGAACAAAGATATAACCAAACACTCCAATATTATTAGATCAATAATACAAATACTCTTCACTAGTACTAGGGTTTACAACCTTGAAGCTTTTTAATCGACATCACAACTATGAAAACTTGTATATCAACTAATGCCCTAGAGCCTCCTTTTATAGACTAAGGAGTCCTAGTTCCCTTATAACATATACTAAAGATAAACATAAACTTATAGAATATTCTGATACAATCTATTCTATAATTATCTTCTAATCTTCATCTCCAAGTAATCCTTATCTTCTGGCAATCCTTATCTTCCTTTAGCAGTATTAATCTTCTCTAGCAGTACAAACTTAGTTAATACTGTTAGTTATAATCTGAGCAGTACTAACCTCTTATGAAGATTTATTCCTAACATTTATACTCTTTAAAAGGCTTTGGAATTAGATGAGCTTTCTTAACTAAGGAATTAGCAGATGACTGAGCCTTAAGCTTAGAAATGGTTTTATTAACAGCAGTATAACCAATGTGTTCCTTGGTTAGATGGTTAGAGGATCCACATGTAGAACACTTTGGTTTCGAGTAACAATCATCAAAGAGATGATTTCTTAGCCCACAGTGTTTACATGGTCCAATCCAGGTCCTTTTTATAGTAGATTTTGAACTACTTGCCTAAGAGTTTGATGGAGAGGTGTCTGAAGGGGTTTCAATTTTCATTTTGAAACCTCTTACCTCTTCCATCAGAGTAAGAAGAAGTTGCTCAGTGGATGAGTCAGCTTTCTTGTCAGGGATAACAGGTGATTTGCTTTTAGTCTTTTTCTTAATGACATATGCAAGTGACACTTTATCAGATGTTAGCTTGGTTTTTTTAGCGATAGAAGTATCAAGAGTTAGGTCAACCATGTTAAGAGTGAGGTCAACTAGAGATAAAAGACTGTTTGGGGTGCAGGCTGGTTCAACTCCTATTAGCTTGGGAAGAGGTGGAAGAGGTTCTTGAGCTTCACAGTCAGACTCTGAGTCAGATGTGATCTCTGGGATTAGCTCAGATGAGGATTCATCTGTCTTAGAGAAGATAACTTCCTTTGTGGAAATTTTTTCTTTTCTCCTTCCTCTTCGTCATAAAGCCTTGACAATGTTGCCAGGCACTTGCTCAGAAAGCAGTTGGTCAAGGGTGAATTTGCTACATGTCCATTTTTCAATGACCTTTTCTAGGTCAGAGATCTCATCCTTCATAGATTCATTTTCCAGATTGATTCTAATGACTTCATTTTGAAGGGAACAGTTTATGGACACAGTTATGTAGGGACAATTCTGGCTTAAGAAGATTATATTTACTAACCATGTTTTTTCTTTGATCCTCTACATAGATAAGGTCAACATGAGTGTAATCTAAGTTTAAATCTTTGTTTATTTATGCTTTCTTAAAGTTTAAATCTTATTTGTTCATGTTTTGAGTTAATATTGTTAGTTTAGCACTTTATACTGCTTATCCTTATTTGCTTATTTTAAGTGCTTATTCCTATGATCTTTTTGCTTCTTATTTATTAATATTCATAGTTGGTTATCTGTCTTTAAAATTCTTGGGTTAAATCAGTTTAAATTTGCTTTAAAATTGATTTTGAAAACTTAAAGGAGTGTTTAGGTTAACAGCCAAAATGGGTCAAAAATAGTATAAAACTTTTTTGGTTCACTAAGCTAACTTTGACAAACTCCTTTAAGTTGATTTAATCTGTTTTAAAAGGGTTTCAAAGTGTAAAATCAAGTTTTAAGGTATCTTGTATATGTCCTTAGAATCTGTGGTTTGAAATTTGATGAAACTGTTAGTTTTTTATTATTGCTCAAAAAGTTGTTTTAAGGTCATGTTTAAGTTCCATTTAGTGTTAAAATGCAGTACACCAAAGTTGGTTAAGTTTGCTTGTGTATTGGGAAATTGGTATTCAAATCTGTCAAGTTCATTTTAAGTTTTAAAAAAAGTCCACTTTTCAATCTTAAAATTAGATTAGTTAAAATTAGTTTTAGGTTATGAAATTCATTGAATAAGCTCATTGGTTTATAAGATCAATCTGTTTTAGCTTATTTTGGGTTTTACTCTTCATTCAACAGCTTATAATCAAGGCTGCAAAAGCCATTTTGTAAATTTAAAACCTTTGAAAAAAAACCAAAAACATTGTGTAATCAGCTTTTTCATAAGCCTTTTTCATGGCTTATCTGAATTTCAAACTCTTTTTTCTTTGCTGATTATTGTAGCTTATAGGATAAGCTTGATTTGCATATAAGTCATTAAGCCATAAGGATAGCTTATGGCTTTTAAAATTTAGCTTAAAAGTAGCTTGTTAGCCCTTTTAAACTGCTTTTTATGCATTCTGACTTATTTGCTTCTTAAAGCTTTTCAGCTTATTATCTTTGCTTATTTTTGTTCCTATTTGCTTATTAGGTCTAGCTTATCATCTTTTCTAGCTTATTTGTCATTTTCAATTGCTTTTTAGCTTTTAATTCCTAGTTTAAAAATAGAAATTAGTTTGGTATATTGTTTTCTTGAGAAGCCTGTTTTAACAAGCTTTTTAAGTGCTCTCAGCTTATTTTCCTTGCTTATTTCTGTTTATCATAGCTTATTAGGTGTAGCTTATTATTTGTGTTAGCTTATTTTTTCCTTTTCAAGAGCTTTTTAAGTTAAAATAAGCCCATAGTTTAGCCCTTTTTGTTACTTAGTAAAAAAGCAAATATGTCCTCTTTCTTTTAGCTTAATACTAGCTTATTTTTAAGACTTGAAAAAAGTTCTTTTTTTAACTTTGATATTTTTGCTTATTGTACAAGTTTCAAAAAAAATGTTTTCTAAAAAAGAGAGGTCACAGGGGTCGAACCTGTGACCTCCCCTTTGTATAGCCAACATATTTAACACCACCACACACTACCACTCGCCCTTGGGACTTTTTCAGTTACACTTTGTCTTATTTTATATTTAAAGTCATTTAGCCATTTAACCTTTCAGCTTAATTTAGCTTATAAACAGCTTATTTCAATAAGCTGTTTGTACCATTTTATTTTTCCTAGAATCTAAACTGTCCAAAGTATTTTCCATGAGTTTTTCAGAATTTTTCAAATTAGTTTAGTATTTTTTATGCATTTTTTAGTTTGAAACTGTTTTTAATTCATAATAAATAAAATAAAAATCAAAAAAATAAAATTCTCTATTTTAAAATTTTCTTTTATCATTTAGGACATTTAAAAATTAAATTTGCATTTGTAAGGGTTAAAATTTCATGTTTTAGGTTTTTAGTACGCGTTTTTATGATCCCGTTAACGTTTTAAATTCTTATTTGATTTCGTTTTTAGTTTTGTGTGCCCTTTAATTACTTTTTCTCGTAGAATTAGAAAACCAAATCAAAATCTTGACCATTCAAATCACGCGATCACGAACGAAACGTCAAATTTCAATTCATGCCTCGTCGAGAAACGACCCGAGAAGGTTTTTGGGATTTTGCTTTGGTCAAAAGCAATTTTCCTTCTTAAAAGCCTTACGGAATTCTCTCTCTTACTATCATTGATATTATCCTATTATATAATTTATATTATATATATTAAAGGATTGTAATCAAATATCTTAAAATACTTAACATAAATTGTATTATGAGTGTATGAAAAAGTAAAACACATGTTTCAAACTCGTCCACACCATCTTTGAGACTTTACTAAACAATATAATAATAGGACTCTGTTATATCAAAGTTTTAAAAGTGTGTTGTGCAGTATTGAATCATTTCAAATATTTAAGGGCTGAAGATGTAAATTACCAAGGTTCTTTTTCACTCGTTGAGAAATACAACTAAATATTAAGATGATAGTGTAATAAACTATAGACTTTGGGGTGCAAAAAAAATTGAATATAAAATATCATCTTTTTCCTCCGTTGATATCTCCCTGTTTTTCGTAGTATTCTTTAAATTGACAAACTAAACAAATTAACTTATATTTGAAATGAATCAATAATATCATACGCTCTCAAAACACTTTGTCATAAGTTATTGAGCTAAAACGTATGAAATCACTCTCGATGCTTAAAATTTTAGGCCCCCCTTAAAAGATGGATGCCCTATGCCATTGATCATTCTGCACTTGCTAAGACCCGACCCTGATAACATCATACACAGACACACTATTTAGTGAATCATAATATACATTACTGTTCTTTGGTGGTTAACTTTTATTACATGTTAATCTTTTGATACACACATTATTAGTCAATGGTGGTGATAACGCTCTAAATATATATAAAATATCTCTCGAAAATATGTGAAATATATATATATATATATATATATATGTTAACGCATGAAATATTGCAAGTTTGGTTGTTTGTTGGTACAATAATTTTTTCAGGACCAAAGATGACAAGAAGGACCAAAAGTGTCAAAGAAATCTAAAAGCACTAACGGTCGTTAAAGGAAGAATCTAGAAGGGAAATAAATGAAGAATTAATGAAAAAGAGCCAAAGTGCGGCGCACTTACCTCAAGTACGGCGTAATTCATGGCGGGTTAAATGCAATTGAATTAAATGACCAAGTATGACACACAATTATATTTGTGCGGCGCACTTTTCCTGCAGTTATAAGGAAATGATTATGATTGCACTAAATGAGAGACTTTCCAAATTACCAAACCAACAAGTGATACCACAATCTTTTACTATAAATAGGGCAAGAAATTCAGAGGTATAAGCATCCCATTTCTTACAATCATCTCTTAATAATCATTAGAGTTCTTAAGGAGTTTTTCTAGCAAGTTAAGAGTTGTTCTTGGGGAAACTTGAAGTATTCTCTGAATCTTCATAGTTTCCAGGTTGTAATCACATCGGAGATACAAAATTCAGGCTAAGGTGGTGGAGGAGTAGCATTGCTAGTAGAAATTCTGGTTAACTAGTGTTTGGATCGAAGAAGTTCTTGTAATAAATCATAACTCTTGCTTTTGGAATAGGTATAAACACGTTATTCCATTTGGTTATCATGTTTTCTGAATCTATGATAATTGTTGATGTGTTTCAAAAGCTTTAAATTTATAAGACTAAAAATACCAGACAAATATATGGAAACACACGGGTAAAAGTGTAACCCACGTATGTAGTATAATCTTTTTAGGTAAGACCAGATCGTTCCACGGGGAGTTGAGTAGTGTTCAAATAATCAGAAAGAAAATAGACTTTAACAATTTTGAAAATAACTTTAGTTTTACCAATGATAATAAGTATGACTACTCGGATAGTTGAAAAATAATTTATAAGTGTTGGAAACGATTTGATCTCAAAGATGGGACATTAATTTATAAGAATGTTTTCTCGTCAGAAAATGTTTTCACAAACTAACTTGGTTAAATTAAGACTTATATTTAGTTAACTAGACCAAATGTGTCACTCAAATAATCCAGATACTAGTATATCAAAGCTTATTTTGTTTATCAATTTACAAAAGTGGATTTCTCGGCAAAAACGATAAAGACCATGGACAAATCTTTAAAACCACATAGATCATAACGGGTCTTTTGACCTATACCGATATGATTATATAATTCAAGTTGATAAGCAAAACTGACAAGATAAGATATAATAGGATCGCAACATAAGCTTGAGATTAAAGAGATCAAAATCATACCAAACACTTATTCATTGTCATACATTATCGAGTAGTCATGAGAGATTAGCCTCTTATGCTAAGGAGGTATAACAAAGTAGACTTATCAAAAAACTTCATTTTTTCAATAAACTAAGTTGACAACCTTCTTTGTCTTGATCGTTAGATCTTTATTCTTTAAAGGTAGTGGTGTTTTTTGGTGTTTTTATGGATGAAGGACAAAAGGATCGGTGTGCGTGTGAAGAAGAAGATTTGTAGAATGAGAGAGGAGTGGGGAGGTATTATTTTAAAGTGAAATTTCGTCCTCTATTTATAGGTTGAATTTTTTATTTTTATTTTTTTTTTTTTTTTTTTTTACATCTCACCAGGTGAAAAGTGCAGCGCACACAAGAAATTATGCGGCGCACTTGGTGATTAAATGTGATAGTATTAAATGCTGATTGAAGAAGTGCAGCGCACTAGGTAATATGTGCGGCGTACTTAGTGTGTTAATGCATTTGAATTAAAGTCTTCATTTATTTCTTCTCATCAGATGGAAAGTGTGGCGCACTTAGGTATAAGTGCGGCGGTTTTCGGCTATATAGGTAAGTGCGGCGTACAATAGTGGAGTGCGGTGCACATCTTGTACTTTTAGCTTGAAATCTTTTCTTCTTTTTGTATTTGTCTTTCAAAGTGCGTAATTTCTTGAGTTTTAGTTAGTAGTGTCTTCAAGTGAAGCTGCAAGCAATTTAGACTATTAAGTATCGAAAGTTCACGAGAAATGATAAAATATATACAAATAACGCCATAGAAAACATGTATAATTTGGGCGTTATCAAGGAGTTGACTGTGAAACTATACCACAGTTTTTAAGATGATCAAAAAATTCAATACTAAGGTATTCTCATCCCCTATCGGATTGGAGTACCTTTATCTTTCTGCCAAGTAGGTTCTCTAACTCGTTTTGATAACTTTTGAATACTTCAAAGGTATCCAACTTATGTTTAATCAGATAAACATATCCATATCTTCATAAAATCATTTGTAAAGATAACATAAACGTTGTACGTTGTTCCATTTTTGTGGGTAGATCGGAATTGTTCTACACACTCTGAGTGTACTAAGTCAACATAAGCTTCACCTCTTTCACACAATCTGTGGAATGGTGATTTAGTCTTCTTGCCACCAATTAGCAAGACTACTTACATCATTCCAATTGAAGTCGAATGATTCCAACACTCAATCTTTTTGGAGTTGGGTGATGCGTTTCTTGTTTACGTGCCCAAGACGGGAATGCCACAATTTTGATTTATCAAGCTCATTAGACGAACCAACATTTAAAATCGCATTGCCATTATGACTAATACATTCAACAATTTCATATATGCCTTTGCAAGGAGAAGCTTTAAACATAAAACAACCATTTGAATAAACCAAAATATCTCTATTCTTATTATCAAATGAAAATTTATAACCATCCTTAAACAAAGCATGAAATGAAATAATATTTATTGTCACTTTTGACGAATAAATTTAAATCTATCCTAATTCCAGACTTTAACATGAGCTCGTACTTTCCAATCCTTGTCATAAGCGTGATTTTCCTGTTTCCTATAACTAAGTTAAGCTCTCCATGCTTCAACCTCCTACTTTCCTTTAGACCCTACAAAACAGTGCAAATGTGAGTACAACACTCTGTATCCAGGACCCATGAATATGAAGTTGTAGTATTATGGAGTTCGATCATAAACATACTTGAGTGACTACCCTTTTTGACTTTTCCGTCTTTGAGGTCCTTCAGATATTTTGGGCAGCTACGCTTCCAATGCCCCTTTGTGTTGCAGTAGAAGCACACTGCTTCCTTTGGATCGCTTGTAGGCGCAATCTCAAATTTAGCCTTTCTCTTAGACCCATGATTAGACTTTCCTTTTGTGGCCTATCCTTTCTAGTTAGAATGAGAAGTCTTTCTTTTCTTTGCATTGTGACCAACAGTCAACACAGGAGCTGCTGAAGTAGAGGGTACTTCAATTTTCTTGATCCTTTGCTCAGCGGTTGCAACAAGTCAAAAAAAAAAAACAAAAAACTATGATGTTCTATTATTGAGGTCTCTTTCCTGTTCATTTGATATGAGAGCACAAACTGATTGTAATCAGTTGCTAAACCAGATAGGATTATGTTGATAGAAAGCTCAGCATCGAAAACCATGTTTAAAGATCCCAATCTGTCAAAGTACCCTTTCATCTCTAAGATGAAAGCACAAATAGAGGCTCCAGGTTTCGGTTTGCAAGCCATGAGGGATTTAACAACATCAAGGCATTCCTTGCTTGCCTTTGCTGATAC
This sequence comes from Tanacetum coccineum, assembly GCA_026074375.1. Classification (NCBI taxonomy): domain Eukaryota; kingdom Viridiplantae; phylum Streptophyta; class Magnoliopsida; order Asterales; family Asteraceae; genus Tanacetum; species Tanacetum coccineum. The sequence goes on from BQNB010011087.1 coordinate 26,513, forward strand.
ATTTCTTTGATTTGTTGGTTCATTTCATAAGCCTAAGTGTTCTCAAATAGTCTGTTTGCACTTAGGGCTCATGGGAAGTGCATGATGCATGACACTTTATTTGCATCATCATAGTGCTTTTGGTGAGCTTCAATCTCTTCTTAGGTTGAATCATCATCGATTGTGGGAATTTGCTCATCGAGAACATACTCTTTGTTCTCGTATCTTAGGGTGAACCTAAGGTTTCGCATCCAGTCCATATAGTTAGGAACGATGAGTCTTTCCTTCCTAAGAGCTGAGAGTAATGAGAAGTTTGAGTTATGTGCGGGATTAGGGAGGCCAGGGAGGATGACACCCATTTTCAGTAGACATCTATAAGATAAAACAGTTTTAGTCAGAATATATCTTAATTAATTACCCAATTTTAAATTAACGATGGGATCCATATTTTAGATTCGTTTATGAAGAGGGTTGACGTAATCACATCACGAATGTATTTTAGGTAGACAATGTCTTTGTCAGTTTCATTCTCTATGAAATTCCTAGTTCTTTTGAGATTCATTAATTTTGATCAATGATATGTTAATTTCGGATATGTTACACTTTAATTCATGACTGGGATGCTGAGGATCATGAATAAGATGGTGAATTTAACCATGCAAAAACCCGCATAGTTCTCAGCTTGAGTCTGCTCGAGAATCACGAGTCCCACATCACCTCTCACTTATGTTCTCTTATTAATGTACCGGTAAACCACACGTGCTCCATTAACAACCCATATGAGAGATGTGTGGTTTTCATGGGTTAGCATACTATTCACATTTGCTATATCTAAAATGGGAATTTTTTAGTAACTTTAACTAAATATTTTAATCTTGACATCATCACTATCAAAAGTTCTCGTAGCTACAATTAACACACAAAGAACGGGAAGCGGTCAGCGCGAGATTTAAAAACCCAACTTCTTTAGGGAAGCAAAACGACGCCTTATTACTCTCTTTTATGTTTGTTCATATGGCTGAGGCCGATTTTTCAATTGACTAATGTTGTTTCTTATTTAATGATACATATACAATATAGCAATTATAATATGTATAAGGTTTCTATTAAACATTTTAAAGTTTTGGGTTCTATTTTAAACATTTTAAAATTTTAGGGTATATTTTAAACAATTCAAAATATAAGGTTCTAAAATGTAAATTCATATTAACATTCAATGATCACAAGACAATAACTTAATATTCATTATTATTATTTCTTATCACTTGTAACAACCTATGATAGATAATTAATGTAAAGAATTAAGCTAAGACTCTGATTATCACTAATGGGTTTTCTACCTAACTAGATTAACATAAAGAGGAAACAACAATTAATCTAGGGCAAGAAGGAAACTAAAACCTAAAGGATCTTAACCTAATATATAAAAGCAACTTAAAATAAATAAATATATAAATAAATAAAAATAAATATTACCTTTTTGAAAATCTGATTTTCTCACACACAGACTCACTTGGTCAAACTTTGGAGGCAACGTACTAAACGAGAGTACTCTAAGAGTACCACCACGAACCAAAAAGAAAGGGGGTGGGGGGGGGGATTCAAACTCCTAAGGTCTCGTTACATGAGTTGACTCTTACAAGGAGTAGGAATGAGAAAGAGAGAATGAGCAAATAAAGCCTTGGCATGCCCCTCTATTTATATGGAGAGGAAAGGACTTGGAATAGCTCTTTAGAGGGATGTGGGACCCTCCAAAAAAGTCCCATGGGTCCCTTATGGGTCTTCCCGGCCCGTTCAACTAGATACACCTTGTATTAGTTCATATTCAGCCCACGCTTCTTTATAATTAGCTTCTAATTAATTTACCAACTATTAATAAATAAATAAACCAATTAATTATACATATAATATTAATTCTAATTAATATTATCTCTCCTTTATTTATTTCTTTTAACGGTTCACTGACAGCAATCCAAAAAGGACTCTACTTTTAACGACAGTCTTACTAATTAGTTATGAACTTGGACACTAAATCTAACAGCTGCTTCAAGCCTCTGAGTCTACATCAAGATTTCTTCCAACCTCAATAAGCTCACCACCATCATGAGGGAATCTAACATTCCCAGCCTAAAAACTCTAGTCGAAGCCATTTAGTTCATTGTCAATGGTCGGGACGCTCGTATTACAACACTTGCTGACTCTATCAAGCTCTTAGTCTCACTCAAAGGGAATTAGAAGAAAACTTTCCGAATCTCTTATGGAATCTTGGTCTAAGGCTGACTAAGATAGAAGGAACCCCGAACATCATTCAGTTTAACGTTGCCACTCTCAAGACTGACACCTCTAATATCAAGGCAATGGTCACTGAAATGGTTTTCAATGGAACATCATCATCTACCCTCTCAAGGAGTACATTATTACCAACAGCTGCACCCAATGAAGTTAATGCACCTATTGAGGGTAGAAATTTACTAAAGAGATTCAACCTAAAAAACCCAAAGAAACTGAAGTACCAGTCTAAGTACCTTAAGTCATTAAGGCTACTCCGATTCAGACTGTCATTTCAACTCAAATCACAACAAAATTCATCAAACTAACAAAGCTAGTAAGGGCTTCTAGAAAAGTTCATCAGGACCCTGATGCACATGTATTAATTGACTACATGATCGATGGAAAAATGGTTCAAATAACTAGCGATGAGCTTTAGTATATATTAGACAAGAAGGAACAGATGGAACAGGCTGCTAAAAATGCTGAGTTGAGCAAGGACGAACTAATGAAAGTTGCAGCAAAAATAGTAAATGAGGTTGGGATTAAGGTCTCAGGCAGCAAACATTTCTTGAACATTCAAGATGCACATCTCAAAGAACACAATTAAAAGCTCAAAAAGATAGTTGAGATGAAAAATAAAATGTATGACAACTAGGTGTAGACTGTATTAAACAGAAGGAAACCTGAAAAGATCATTGGCATCTACATTTATCTTAAAACTAAATCAGTTGCAATAACTGTATACAAAGACAATGATATTAGTAAATTTGAACATCACATGGACTTCAAGATTAGTGATTTCGGTCTAAGTGAACGAGATGAGTTGGGTGCTATCATTCCATCAAACAAAAATAAATGTGTGCCTGAATTAATGAACTCCTTATGAAGGAAGTATGATCGATTAAAAGAGACTGCTAAGTCTTTGTGCATTGATGAATCACTACCTCTACCCGAACAAGATCCTTCATTACCCTCTAACAAGAAAAGAAAAGAGATAGAGCTTGAGCCTGAAACGTACATTGTCAGTCTGAAATGCAGCCACAAGCTTCTCGAAGGAGTTAAATTCATTCAGAACGATTGGGAAGTGCTCATGTTATACATATATTTATATGGCTAGAAATATGTGAGTCTATAGGGGTCACACACGTATACACATAGATACTACTCTATTTGTATATATAATAACATAAGTGCATAATTACTAAATATATTAATCTAATGATAATAATTAACTGTCGTTGATTATTTATTTTACTAATAATTAACTGTTAGCCTTTAATTAATATGTAAATGTGCATAGTAATTAAATATTTTAAAATGTCAAACTTGAGTCCGTGAAAGACATCATGAATTGAAACTGACAATTTGGATATGGAGGCTCCTATAAAGTTCGAGAAAATTTATGTCTAATTGTTTGTTAAAAGATATCCCTATGTGGATGATGACATCAAATAACGTCTATTTTATAGCATCATTTATCCCATGTTATTAACCCATTTTGTATAATTATTGCAAAGAATTGTTACTTAATCGTTTATATTTGAGAATTGCAGTAATTATGGAGTACTTGGTGAAAGTTAGTAAAAGGCGCGCATTTTGGAGCTTAAATGAAGATATTTTGAAGATTACTATTCTGAATACCAATACGCCGTATCCATCAAAGAAGATACGGCGTATTCGTGCCTGCACTCACCAATGACCACAAAAGAATGAAGATCAATACGCCATATCCAGAAGAAGTCAATACGCCGAAGATATAGTATGTGAATATTCTGGAAAATATCAAACGTGGTCCCTACTCCAAGAAACCTCCAATACGCGGTATCCAATTCCTTGGATACGCCGTATCGAACCGACTTCCAGACCCTATAAATACAAAACTCAAAAATGAGTTTTAAGGGTGTTAAATCATATTTTCGATACCTAAACCACAAAGTCGATTTTCAGAGGAGAAAAAGAGCAGAAGAGGTCTTACAACGCATTCCAATCCATAAAAGACAATGTGTAATTCCATATACTTTAGTAATCATTCAGTTTTTGGTATCATTTGTAAACTCGGTTAGTTTACCTTAGCTAAATAATTGATCTTGTATTTATTATGACGTTTGAAGGCTAATACCTTCAGGTATTAGCCATTATTACGAAGATCTGAATGTTTGGTATTCTTTATCTTGATTTCTTGATTTATCGTTGAATACTTGTTTATGTTTATCAATTTATACTTGTTTACGTGCTTTTGTATGCGACCTATCATTCAACTGGATCTAGTGATACAGACCAAGTAATCTAGAGTCTGGGATAGCTCTCCATATAGTGATTTATACATCTAGAATCATAGGATCACAAATATTGTCCTGCTAAATCCGTGTCTAGGATACGCTTCAGGCTTAAATAGTTAATTGGATATTGCCAATGGTTTATTGAACGTGTTGACTAGAAGGTGAACCTAGATAATTCAACAAATAACGTACTGATTCCATTGGATAGTTGGCCAAGTGGACTACTAGTGTATAAATTGCCATTAAGTGGTAAGTGGGTAAAGTCTCTATGAGCTAGGGTTTAACAAGATCACCATTGCTTTAATCCCTAAGATAGATTATAATCAGCCAATAAGGGTGCTTTATGCGGATGCTTTAACTGTGACAGAATTAATGTATCTAGGTCTTAGGAAGAAGTCTCGCCTAAGTCTTAAGAATGATATGCCACTTCGAGAGAAAAAATCATTGCACTTAATAAACAAACCAACTATCTAGGTCATCGGAAGAAAAAGTCTAGCTAATAATTATATGTCTTAAGAATGAGATACCACTTCGAGAGAAAAATCATGGCACTTAATAAACAACAACGTTCTAATTGGATTAATATGGGTAATACAGTTTTTATCACTAAGCTCGACGCTTCTTTTATTCTTTTTGTCGTTAATTAGCTTGCGTGGGTTAAAGTGTCTTGAATTGATTGTAGTCACCGACCAAACCCGTTCCAGTCTCTCAAGCTGAAACCCCCCATTTACCTGTTAGAATTAGGATTAGAACTGACATAGGTTTAGAATAGATTAGAATTAACTTAGATTAGATAAACCAAAATATAAATAAATTGAGAGATTTAACCTCGCTTCAAGTGTTCGACACCTTACTTACCACGAATCTACCACCGACCGGGTACACTGCCCGTTAAAGTGTCATTTTTGGTTAAGTCGGCAAAATATAAATTTAAAACTTGAATCATAAAAATAAACATCACACAACGACAACATTAAGTTTTTGGCGCCATTACCGGGGAGTGAAAATTAATCTTGATTTTTATTTTATGTTTTGGCTTTTAGCATTAAATTAAGATCTAACCCTTAGGAGTAGTGTAATTTAGAGTAGTTTATATTCCTGCTTGTTTGTTTATTCTGTTTGTGTTATACGACGTATTCAATTTACTGGATATGACATATTGGCTATTTAATAGTTTTCCTAGTAAGATTGTTACAGGATGGACGATCCAAACATTACTATGGAGGAATATATCAGGCTCGAGGAAGAAAAAGCTCAAAAACGTGATAAAGTGTTTAATTGGGAAACTGCTAAGTATGGTAAGATGTGGTATGATGAAGACATTCACGACCTCAGATCCGTTGAGACCGAATTCCCATCTATAGCCTTTAATGATGAGGTATCATTAAAAACACTATCTCATGAACCCACGGTAAGTTCACTTAACGATGAAATTGACTTTAGAGTTTCGTTTGACGATTCCGACGATGAAGATTACATGGTAATTTTTGACAAAAAACTTGTTATCTTATAAAATTTTTTCTACCAATGATTTGAAAATGGATTCGAAAAATGATAATGAAAAAGTCAATATGCCATTGTTTTCGTCACCCGAGCCTACGGTCAGTTGTTTAAATGATTTAGATTTCTTTAAAGATTTTGAGAATAAATTTCCAGCCATTGTTTACAATGATGCTCTAACATCTAAATCCGATTTCTCAACTAAACCCACTTTAAGCCCTCGACATATCAATGAATTTGATTTAAAAGATGAAACATCATTGTCCGAATGTGATGAAGAGGAACAAAATGTTTTATACTTCAATGATGTATTTCCTTTTAACGTAATTTATCCTGATGATTCAAAATCGAATAAGGACAATGATGATGATAAAATTGATATCAAACGGTCTTCGGGTGTCACACCCCGCCGAGGCGGAAACACAAGGCGTAACGAGAATGGATATCGTCACAACACAATGGTGTCTACTATAGAGAAATCTAAATAAAGGAAATAATCAAATGGACACTATGTGTCATGACAATACCCAACACAAGATAAAGGAGTCTTGCATTACTAAAGTAATGTCGTACACGAAACAAAATAATACAAATACTAACAATCTCTAACAAACAAGTATCAAGCAAAACAATTGTCATAAATGAAAAAAACTAGAAAAGACAACTCCACAAGCAATGCCTAGGGTCTCTCTAGCCACTCTTCCTAGCATCATTCTTATCATCATGATACTCACCTGAAAATGATGCTTAAAAACGTCAACATAAAGTTGGTGAGAGTCATAGGTTTAAGACACGATATAAAATCCAAACTGCACATTATTGTGATAATAAAGAAAACATTGCAGGACAATAAATAAACTATCATACAAGCTAGCATGCACAACCAATCCAATACAATCCAATCCAATACAATCCACTTACACGATTTCCCAGTAACGATTTATAAGACGTCTCAATCGTACTAAGGTCCCTGTGGTTACCCCCTTAGCCCCAGCCATGGATACTCTCAAAGTAACCATCCTGCCCGCTAGGCCACAGTACCTTCCACTAAACAGGCTATGGATACCCGCAGGTGACCCCCCCTGACTTAGTTCACAATTCTTAATATTACATCATAAAACATGTAGCACACAACATACAATAGTCACGTATAATCCATGCATCTTTGACAACACATTATCACAGTAATCAAAACATTTCCAAACACTTTGCATCATTTCCACCCCAATAAATCGTAAGAAAAGAGGGGCTATGAAACTCACCTGAAGCACAAGCAGCTTCCAAACAATATCCACACAAGCTACACAATACAAACACAAATGTGTTACACGCGACCAAGCTAAAAGCTCATGTCCATGTAACACTCATATGATGGATGTATAAGGGTTTAATTAACCATCATGGGTCACCCCGACACCATGCCCAAACTTAACCACTTCATTAACTCCTTCCACTAGTTACTTATAATTAACTCAGAATTGCAGAATTTTATCATGACTTTACGTACCCCAAACCCTTACTTAATGACCCTCATAATTCATACCAAAAATCACCCATGTTCATTTATGAGTATATTAACTACCTTTGGATTTCCAAAAGCCATTTACATGCACAAGTACTCCTAAGAAAATCAAACTTCAAAACAGTCCCAATTCGGATCTGATTGCACACTAAAAAGTTTGGACTTATTAACCATACTTAGACATAAAATTAGAAGGTATCCTTCTGGGGTTTCTCTATATACATATGGAACTTAACTACTGTAGAAGGGCTAAGCTCAATTCGAATTTTAAGTTAGGGTTTTACCCTCACAAACATGACCTAAATCTGACCCGTATTTACTGTTTTGACAACTTTTAGGGTAAACAATATTTGAATGACTTCCCGACCTTAAAAACTTTCGAGGCCAGATTTTCTGGAAAGTACATTCAATGAGCTACTGTTTAGAGTCTAGAAACATAAAAAAACTATTACCATCATGGAGATAATCACTCGTAAACACAGCCCTAAATTCTGCTTATCCTAAATCAAGATTTTATCGCAAATCTAACCTAACCAATTGCATGATCATGACCCAAATCAAGCCCTAATCATTCTAACATCATTAAATATCATTAATATTCTGTATTTTATGTGAACCCTAGATCCATCATAAATGATGTTACATGAATTAAAAGAATAAACAAGGAAGAAGAACATACCTAACGATCTTTCTTGAATTAACACGATCTAACACCTAGATTTCTTGATCAAAAATTTTGTCTTCCTTAGGGTTTTGGGGACTCAAGTTCACGGCAACAAGAAGAAGAGAAAAGATATGGGCCAAGTTGATTATATAACTATTTCTTTGAAGTCCTAGCCCAACTCAAATAAGTCTAAAAAAATATTTTTTTTTCTTTAAACCCTAAACCGGACGCACCCTTAATAATAATATAATATATATATATATATATTTTAAATTATTAATTAACTAATTTACTTTATTACCTTAAGTTTTTATAAAAACTTAAGCTAATTTGATTAAACCTTTTTACTTAAACGCTACTTACTAACCTTTCTAAAAATAACTTTCATTTCGCCAAACTACTTTCTATTTTTAGAAAGTTTGCCACAAACTTCTATATTTCGTTCACTTATTTCATTTCTAAAATGCCCCAATTCTCATAAACGCTTATCACTAAATCATTCAACTATTGACGTAGCATTACATGCAATACGCCATTCCTTTCCTTTATCACTAAACGTGAACAAATGGAATACTCGTAATCCAACACAAACATACTCAAAATGAGATGCCCATACACCTCAAAATGATATCATGCACATACTTAACTCACTTAGCACACATACAATCACATAGCACACACTTAAACACATAAAATGAACTCTTAGCCATTTCTAATGGTATAAACTAACCTGCTCAAATCTCGGTTGTCACAACACACAACACGACACTAGCTTAACGAAAGTTCAGAAAATAAAATTATATCTATAATTTATTTCCCTTATCTAAAAAGTTATATTAATGGTTCTTGGCAAAATTTAAAAGTGTTTTTTTCATGATTATTTTGTTATATAAATATTTGACAAATGTTAAAAGAACATGTATAGGTTGTGTAACAAGATATTATTAACCATGCGTTGCGGTGTGAGGAAAAACATTTATTTTGTATGTACGAAGTAAACTTATGTAAGTTGACTTATTTTCCCGTAACTCCAGAGTGATGACGTATACAATATCAATAAGAACGCAACACGCTAAAATACTAAAGGCTTGGCATAATATAATCTTTAAATAATAGCCCACTAACAACACCCCAGTACCCCACACTTGGATCCAGAGGACGCAAAATCCCGAATCTCATCCGAAACTCATCAATCATGCAAAACACGAACCTATCCAGTAGCAACCTCATCCAAACAAAATACGAACTCTTCCACTAATTCTATCATTATTGGATTTGAATCATTTTGCACGTAACCCGGTCTGTAAGCATTGAATGGTTAAAGAATACCAATTTCTGTAAGCATAACTTTATAAACGTAACCCGGTCTATCTTTAACAATACAATAGTTGCATTTCATTATGATTAGACAAAATTTGCAACACACGTCATTCTCTTTGGAAAAAATAGAAGTCTTTTACTTTACGCTACGTAAATAAAATTATGCGGTTGACATTAATCGTACAATATTTTGCACCTTCTTGATTAGAGCTTGCTTGAGCCGCAAGCCAGATGTTTCTCGAAGATTAGGGGTGATATGAAATAAGACAAAGAACACGTTTGGGTTAGACGGGGCGCAGGGTAGGACCCTGGGAACCGACTCCGACGTGAGAATAAGTCATCCGTGTATTTAAGTATGAGTTTTAGAGAGAGAAAGTAAAGATGGGGTGAAGAACATACCTGAAATGGAAAAATGCATGAGGTATTTATAGGTAAACCTCAGGAAAGACCTAAAAGATTTTCTAAATGTCATATCTAGAGTGGTTGTGGTGAGTATTGTCTCAACAGCCAATGAGGTACACCATCAAGAACCCAGTCTGATGTGTTATGTTTTTTTCTTGAAGCATAAGGCATCAGACTCTGTCTAGATTTCTCAACGCTTTTTGGCGGGCTTGAGTACATTTCAGAACCTCTGAAATGTCATATCGATAACTAATATTTTCCTTACCAAAGGATGTGCTTGAGTACTGATGAGGTGTCATTTTATACATTATTTTGGGGTCATTTAACCCCTTAAATCATGCAAATATGCCCAGGTTATGTGCTTAATCGTTTGTTTCAGGTTTTTAGCACTTGGATGGCATTTGGAGGAAATACACGTGACTTGGGCTCATTTGGAGAAGAAACGGACAAGACTATGACTCTACACCAAGAACCATGAAGAATTATTCATTCAGAGCCTTGAGACGGCGTCGCAACCATAAAGCGACGGCGTCATGACATTCATGGTGACGGCGTGAGAGATTCAGCGACATCGTCAAGACGTGGCTGACTTAAAGTGGATCTAGAACCATCTACGTGATGACGGTGCCAGGAGTACAAAGCGACGCAGTCGCAGCGATATCTCTATAAAAACAAAACCGATTATAGGGTTTTAAGTGTGTAACTTTGAATAACTTTAGGGAGACGAACCCTAGCCTTTGTAGCAGCTTCATAGGTGGTTTTTAGGGCCTCAAAACCTTATTGTGATTGATTTATCTTCTTGCTTTCATTATAACATGCGAGGCTAAATCTTCCTTTGTATTTGCTTATGATTGCTTGAAAGTCGGTTTGTACATCCTATTACTGTTTCTTCTTGTTGATGAATGTGCGCGTTAGGCTTTAGAAAACCAACTTTTGTCTGTATCGCTGTAGACACGTCTAGGGAAACGCGAGTGCGTAGAAAGGATACCATCGAGTAACAGTCTTCATATTACCTTACCCCCTTATATGGTTGATCCCTCTTAAGGTATTTAACACGCTGTTAATATAAATATTCGCGCAAAAACGATATTTATATTTAATGATCTTCATGTTTTGATAATAACAAATATAATGTCATACTACGTAAAAGTTTACGTAAACAAGTTATTTAGTCGAAAGTTTACTTGACGACGACTAATCACTTAAGGTATGAATATGACATTATTAAACATAGTTAATGATCAAAGAAAAATATTATCATTTGCATAAATCTTTTCTAATCAAATGATTTAACTTAACACATGATTAATTATATGCTAGTTATATTAATCATGTAAGACAAAACAGGATTAACCATAAGTGGAAACAATCTTTCCAAATCTTCCCAAATCTAGAAAATCTTTCCTTATTCATGTTAAGAAATTTCTTCTAGAAGAATCTATTAAACTAGTTTTAATAAGTACAAAACAATATTTTGCATAGATTTGGGGTTAATCACAAAATGACAATTTTTGTCCCAGCTCCTCCCACTGATCCACCAAATGCACTGTACGGATCCAGGAGATGGTGGATCCGTAGGTCGCACGTCTTGTTCCCCTGGGACAGAATTTGAAATTCAAATGGTTGCCTATAAATACCAACCTCACTTCTTCATTTCAAACAATTCTTGACAAATATATTTCTTATACATATTTTATCTTTTGCATATTCTTTGATCATCATACTTGTTACATAATCCATTACAAGTGATCAACTCACTAGTGAAGAACACTTAAGAAGACGTCAAGCTTCAAGTGTTATTAGTTTAGTTGTGTCATCACGTTTGTGATAATCATTTATCTTTTATATCTTGTGTTGTGTGTTGTGTGTATCATATGTGTATGATAGGTTAGTATTTAGGCCTCAAAATACATAGTGTGTTAGATTGGTTCTATCTCGAAGTAGAACTCGATTTTTAGCTTAGTACCGGAAAAAGTGTAAGCGACGTGTACGGTTTTCTCCGCCTAAAGGGAGCTTGTTGACATAGTGAAGATAACTCTCAAGTTGGGTAGTTGGGGAATGGAGTAGGGCGAAGAGGTGCTTCGTATCCGAACCACTATAAATCATTGTGTCATCGGTTTGCTCTTTCTTATCTTTACTTGCTTATATTTTGATGTTAGTTTATTTATTTATTGTATCGCTATCATATACACTTGTGTATATCTTTTGAATTCACATAAGTCGACAATCTAAGTTTTAATTTTAAAACGGTAAAAATTGTTCAACCCCCCTTCTAGTTTTCACAATTGGTATTTAAAATTGATCACTTTCTATAGTTAAGTTAACTCAACATAAGTTCCACCCAAGGGCATAAATGTCATTTCCTTGTTTTGTGTTTTCTTCTTTTCTCCAAAATAAAACCCACGACTCTGATATAACTTCCATATTCGTATATTGCATCATTCCATCTTTCCCATACATAAACCCTAAATCTTTAACTTCTGCCCTACGCCACTAAAAATTGCAGCTAAAATCGGTATAACGTCATGGTGGGTATTACCATGTGGTCGATTCGAAACTCAAGAACCTGCATATCGTGATGATCTAATTGGTGGTTTTCGTATACTTTTTTTAGACTTTTATTCATGCATGTAGACTAATAAGCAAGATAATGATTTTTTGTACATTATTTGACATCTTATTTTTTTATTGAAACCGATGTAGATGGCTATCCTAGTCTATTTTCCATGAGGATACATCATGGTGGTTATTTCACTGATTTACCTAAAAGAAAGTACATAAATGGTAAGGAGAATATTGTTGACGTGTCAGATATTGAAGAACTTTCAGTTTATGAAGTCGATTCAATAATGAAACAACTGGGTTACAATGAGATTGTTGAACCGATTTATTACCATTTTCTTATACCCGGGAAAGATTTAGATGTTGGTCTAGAAGCTTTAGGTAATGAAGATGATGTTCTTAACTTTTCAAAGTATATAGCTAACCATGAACTTATTGAGTTGTATACTGAACAGGGTGTAACAAAGCTAAACACTTCTTTCATGTCACCTAAGGCTAATAGGTTAACCATTGAAGAAATTGTTGATGAAGTGATATGGTCAGCTGTAACAAGGTCTACTAACTCTTCCGCACCCTCTTTTTAGGTTGAATTATAGGAAGATTTGCCATATCAGCCATGAGCTAGTACATTTGACTACTAAATAATAGTAGAATGTAAAGAACCACTCGGATTTTTATTTACTTTACTAGAACAAGCATTTATCACCATTCTACAACAATACTTTTGGTTATATTTTATAAGAGTATAATGTAAAGAACCACTTTGTTGGCTTGCACATATGCACTCCGATCATACCAGCATGATTAGCTTAGGTTCATTGGCTCACGATGTAGCCTTTGAATTCATTCCATTAATGGAAAAAGACAAAGTTGGAAAAGTAAATTACAATGACCTTATTGATCAAGTCCGTGACGGAGTATGTATATTTTATAACTCATTAATGTATATTATTTGCATAAGGAATTTGATGCTGCAAGCTGAGATATAACAATCACATCCAACAGCTTAAAACCAATTTTATATAACATAAAGATGCTTATAACCAATTTCACATTCACTTAACATATAACATTACAAGAAATTATTACAAACTTCTAAACCAATTACAACTACTGAGTACTATCCATCAAAAGTAAAGAATTGACCTTTATAGCAAATTAAGTCAATTTTTGTACAATAACATCAATAATATACATATCCAGCTAGGATTGAGAGATATTCCTGGGGATATGTATTGTTGTTAATTTAAGCTTTAGGAATGGAAAAAATAATTTAACATTTGGTGTGGTTTGAAATAGTGTGCAAGAATGGTTAACAAAAAGACCTGTACGTTTTTTATTTTAAAGTAAGGAAGAAAACACAAAGGGAATGACATTTATGCCCTTGGGTGGAACTCATGTTGAGTTAATTTAATTATAGAAAGTAACCAATGTTGAATAAAAGGATCATGAGTGTTACAAAATCTCAATATTTAGGATGAGTGATGTAATTTGTAAGACTAAAGGACCAGCTGTGAAATTTGTGTACAAACATTAGGACCAATCGTGAAATTTTGTCTTTACTTATTGCATCGCTATCATAGACACTTGTATATATCTCTTGAGTTCACATAAGTCGATAATCTAAGTTTTAATTTTAAAACGGTAAAAACTATTCAACCCCCCTTCTAGTTTCCACACTTGGTATCAGAAGCCAAGGTCACCCAAGATCTTTAACGTATATTGTACATTAAAGCTTGAATCGATCTATGGATTCAGAAAAATATCTAGAAGGGAAATCTATGCAAAGACCATCTCTTTTTGAAAGTGATCATTTTATATATTGGAAAAATAGATTTGAAACTTATGTGAAAGCAAAAGATTTAGATCTTTGGCATATTATCTTGAATGGTATTTTCAACGGTTTGCCTAGAAACAAAGAAACCTAAATTTTAGAGGTTGTTGCTTTTGAAGAACAATCCGATGATCTTAAAAAGAAACTTGCTAAAAATAATGAAGCTAAAATGGTTCTTTATAATGCTTTACCTAAAAAGGAATATGAAAGAATTTTTATGTGTAAAACAGCTAAAGATATTTGGCAATCATTGTTAATCACACATCAAGGTAATAGCTAAGTAAAGGATAATAATTCAACAATATGAACAATTTACTATCCTTAAAGAAGAATCTATTGATAGCGGTTTTGCTAGATTTAACACTATTATTACTAGTCTTAAAGCTCTTGATGAAGGTTTCTCTAGCAAGAACTATGTTAGAAAGTTTCTTAAGGCTCTACATCCTAAATGGAGAGCAAAGGTCATAACGATTGAAGAATCGAAATATTTGTCATTTCTAGCTCTAGATGGTTTTGGCAATCTAAAAGTTTACATGAAGTAGTCATGAAAAAGGATTCCAAAATGTATAGAGGAAAAAGGAAAGGAATTAAGTCCTTCACACAATTATACCCAATACTAAAAAATTATACAAATTCCTTATTCATAAGTATATATGGCCGGATATAGGGATAAATTCACAAATAGAATATATATCCGGAAGTATCGATTTTCCCTTTGAAACAACAAAGTTCAAACCGGACCCGGGTCGTTTTACTTCCCGACGAGGCGTGAATTGAAAATCAAGAATCGATTTGTGAAACAATGCTTGAATATCACACATTTGAATTTGGTTTTCTATTTCTACGGGAAAAACAAGTAGGCAAGCTAAAAACACTAAAGCAATTACGAATTTTAAGCTAAAACGAAAATAACGGAGAACTAAAAACGAAGCGACAATCTAACAAAAATTATCAACTGTGTCTAAAATTTTAAACCCTACACATGATAGTTCCTCAATTTCTAAACCTCATAACATAAAAAGAAAATATTCTAAAAAAGAGAATTAAATATTGTTATGATTCTATTATTTGTATTTTTATCAATTTTTCTAGAGTGTTTAAAACTAATTAAATGATTTAAAAATAACAAACTATTTTATAAAAATTCTAAAAAATTTATAGAAAATAACTAATGTTATAAAGTTTATGAGAAAAATAAGTATGGTGAAAGAGCTGTCCTAAATAAGCTAGGAAAAAGCCAATAAGCACTCGAAGTGCTTATGGCTTATAGGTTTGAAAAAAGGGTTAAAAGGAAAATGGTGTAAGTGATACATAGATTGCCCTAGCTGGTGCAGCTGGAGTAAACGTTGTATGGTTAAGAGGCTTGGGAGTTGGGTTGAGGTCAGGGGTTCGAGCCTTGCTCACCTTTGACTTCCCTAATTCCTAAGTTTTTTTTTATTTTGCAAAATTTTTGAAACAACTTTTTAAATAAGCTAAAAATAGGCCTTTTTAAAACTGAAAACTTTTTATGAAAAGCACTCAATAAGCAGTTAAAACAGATTCAAATAAGCAGTTTACCACAACCTTTTAAGCACTAAACAAATTTTAACTTAAAACTAATTTTAAACAAAATAAGCTCAAATAAGCTTCAAATGACCAAATAAGGTACAAACTAACTTAAACTCATCTAATAAGCAAATGCAGACCATAAAAAGCACTTTTGAACAAGAAATAAGCACATAATTCAAATAAGCAAAAACCAGTCGCAAAATGGTAGATAAGCAACAGTTTAACAAGCTACTTTTAAGACTGATTTTAAAGGGCTTATTGGATAAACCAAGGTCTGAAAATGCAAACTCAATAAGCCAGAACTACAAAGTACACAAAATAAGCAAATTTGAGCATATTGAAACACAGAATAAGCAAGATATAAGCAATTGAAAAGGGCTAATCACAAAAAAGAAAGATTTTTGAAATTTTGATTAAGACAAAAACAACAACTTTGCAGGCTAACTTTTAAGCAACCAAATAAGCTAGAAAAGCTTAAATAAGCTCAGAAACTTTAACTAGGGACTAAAAACTACTTATGCTAGCAAAATTATAAGCCTAAAACAGATTACACTACTTAGAAGTCCAAGATTGAAAACTGAAATTTTTTATAAAGACCTTAAGCAAACAAATGAAAAACAGACTAGGTTTAAAACTTCAAACAACAAAAGCAAACTTCAAATAATGAACTCTAATGCATTAAGATAGCATAAACGACAACAAAAACATGCACTGAACATCAATTCAAACCAATGATCAGAATAAGCAATTTAAAAACACAAAATTACCACATATTCAAAGTATGCTTTCTCAAAACCTCAAAACACAAAATCAAACTTAAACCTTAACCTACAACAGATTATATATCCTACAAATGATTAACCAAAGTTGGAAAATGGGTCAAAAAAGACTAAGCAGTACTAACCAATGTTAGTACTGCTTGTCCTAAACACCCTTTAAAAGACAGATTCATGATTTTTAACTTGTAAAACACAAATTTAAACTTAAACCTTGAAATACCAGATGTTGTCAAGCTTATATTACACCCAATGAACACATTTAAACCATCAAATAAGCCAAAACAATAAGCTAAACAATTATGCTAATTTTTATGACTTATTTTTTTCTTTTCACTGATTTTAGACTAAAACTAGTTAAACTAAGATTTAAACTATATAAAGCATAAAACTTCTCGTAACTTCTCGGCTCCAAGGCATTACTCATAACTTCTCGGCTCCACATACTCCACAATCAAATAGGGTAGTAGAAAGAAAGAATAGGACCTTACAAGAGATGTCTAGGACTATGATTAACGAACAAACTACTCCACAAAAGTTTTGGTGTAATGTCGTTGATACGTCAACTTACATACTAAATAGAATATTAATTCGACCAATACTAGGAAAAACCTCTTATGAAATATTTAGAGGTAGGAAACCCTCTTTAGAATATTTTAAAGTATTTGGAAGCAAGTGCTTCATTTTGAATACTAAAGACTATCTAACCAAGTTTGACCCAAAGTCACACGAAGATGTTTTTTAGGGTATTCTTAAAATAGTAAAGCTTATGTAGTATTAAATAAGCATTCAATAAAAGCCTAAGAATCACTCAACGTGACATTTAATGAAAGCCCTCCTCCTACCAAATTATCACCATTGGTTGATGATGATGTTGGTGAAGAAGAAGCCATTAAAAAGAATAGTAAAGTAGTAAATAATAATAATGAAGAAGATGAGTCGATAGAAGTTGACAAAACCGTTAACATTAAGGAATCCAAGAATCATCCTCTAGATCAAGTCATAGGAAATCTTAATCAAAGAACCTTAAGGTCTCAAGCCCAAAATCATAGTAATTTCTTTTGCTTTATATCTACGATAGAACCTAAAGATGTCAAAGAGGCATTAAAAGATGAATGTTGGGTTGTTGCTATGCAAGAAGAACTAAATCAATTTGTAGCTAATGATGTTTGGGAATTAGTCCCTTTACCTATGAGTCAATCGGTCATAGGAATAAAATGGGTCTTTAGAAATAAATTAGATGAAAATGGTATAGTATCTAGAAATAAGGCTAGATTAGTAGCACAAGGATATAATCAACAAGAAGGAATAGATTATGATGAAACATATGCTCCAGTAGCTAGATTAGAGTCTATTATAATACTTCTTGCTATTGCTCGTGCAAATGATTTTAAATTATATCAAATGGATGTAAAAAGTGCTTTCCTAAATGGTTTTATAAACGAAGAGGTTTATGTTGCTCAACCTCCGGGGTTTATTGATTTTCAAAAACCAAACTATGTTTATAAACTAAAAAAGGCCTTGTATGGTCTTAAGCAAGCTCCCAAAGCTTGGTATGATAGACTAAAGGCATTTTTGATAAAACACGAGTATTCAATAGGAATGGTCGATGACACACTTTTTACTAAGAAATCAAAGTCACATCTCATCATTGTTCAAATTTATGTCGACAACATTATATCTGGTTCCACGAGTCAAAACTTGTGTGATGATTTTGCGAAAATCATGCACGACGAGTTTGAGATGAGTATGATGGGGGACTTGAACTTCTTGTGTCTTCAAATTAAACAAATGGAAGACAGAATATTTTCAATCAATCCAAGTACATCAAAGAGATGTTAAAGAAGTTCGGGTTGTAAGATTCCAAACAAACCAAGATGCCGATGTCAACAGAGATCAAGCTCACCAAGGACGATGAAGCTGACTCCGTGGATAGCTCTAAATATAAAGGTATGATTGGTAGTTATTTATTTTACTGCAAGTAGGCCTGATATTATGTTTAGTGTTTGCTTATGTGCTCGTTTCTAAGAAAATCTTAAGACTACCCATTTAGAAGCCGTTAAGCGTATATTTAGGTATATTAGAGGAACTAGTCACTTAGGATTATGGTATCCTAAAGGCACCAAAATAGAAACTATAATTTATGCCGACTCCGACAACGCAGGCGATTCCGTTGATCGCAAAAGCACTAGTGGCGTTTGTACGTTCATGGGATGTTGTTTAACATCTTGGTTCGCTAAGAAGCAAACGGCCCTTGCTATCTCCACAACCGAAGCCGAATACGTCTCCGCCGGGAAGGCATGTCAACAAGCACTATGGATGAAACAAGCTCTCATCGACTACGACATACGCCTCGACGACATTTTAATTATGTGCGACAATAAAGGCGCTATCAATCTAAGTAAAAACCCCGTACAACACTCTAGAACTAAACATATAAAAATATGTCATTACTTTCTACGCGATAACGTCTAAAAGGGCAATATTTCTATCGAGAAAGTTGCATTCGAGGATAATATAGCCGACATATATACTAAACGATTAAAACGTGAAGTATTTAATTATTTAATATTAGGATTAGGAATGATGAAACTTATCATGGATAGTGATCCTTCATCATCCCAAAAATAATCGTAAGCGGAAATTTAATGAAGTAATTAATCATTATTCAAAAGATGTTAATTCTCATTACAAGTTCCAATTACAAAACTTCCAATCGTGAACATAATCGAGATTAGAATTTTATTAGATAAAGAAAATATCAATAAAATGATCATAGATATTTTCAAAATCTACATGTATGGTCAATACATGAAATTACGAAATCAATTGAAAATGACAAAAAGAACAATCATCAAATTACAACTCACACTTGTGATTGATGATATTTTGTTAAGTCTAAATGTTTATAAATAATTGTGTTATTAGTAATAGTCAAAATTATGCTAAAAGATAACACACTCCTAGTAGGATCGACTACGTTGAAATTCCATAGGGAAACTCACGACAAGTTGCACGGTTCACTTAAAACTTGGACGTCGACTTTGAAAATTATATCACATACTCCTAATAGTAAATATAACATATTCCAATTGCCAAAAACACAATACCTTATCTTAATTTGCTCGAAAATCAACTCTGTCCGTATTTGTGGACACTTGCGGACCACGGATCCACCATAAGGAGATCCGCGCGTTGTTTAGGTGGATCCGTGAGTCTCAGATAGCGGGTAAATAACAGATTTTAAACAAATTGGGACCACAACTATTATTATACAAACTCACCCACGAACTAAAACACACAAACCCTCCAAACTAAATCACAATTGAAGGCAATTGGTGCAATTAATCTACAAGATCATTAACAAATCATCAATCTATGACAACTATTGTAAGTGATTTCATCTTATTTTCTATTTAATTTCATATCTAGGGTTTTGATTTTAATCAAATCACATAATTTGGGGATTTTATCTTTTCTTATCATTTTCACACAATTAGAACTATGATATAGCAATGTATAACTATCATGATACTTAGAAAGCATAATTGAAGCGATTTAGCAAAAATCATTTTTCTCCAAAATGCCAAGTCATGATTTTTAAATAAAACCTCATTTTTAGGAACTTTTCAAAACAAGTGTTGTTTAACCAAAAACTTTTTCTTCATATATTAGATCTCATGAATGTATACACGAGATGCTTAATTCATAATCACTTATTGTTCCATTCATCTAGAGCAATATCAAACATAGGTTGTTCATTAAGGTTTGCTTATTACTAGTATTATCGTTATTTTGCTTTTGTTTGAGTTAAGCAAACCGCACACCCACATCATGTTCATATAGACACACACTTAGAAATAGTGTTATAACTCATTTATAATATTTTCTCATTGAAATCACTATAAATTACGTAGGTACCAAAATGCCAAGCGAATACCAACAAGACTACAAGAAAACCCGTGCTTATGCTCTAAAAATTTACAATGATCCCAACATGTATGATGCACTTAGAGATATCTATAGGACTTTAGAAAGTAGATATGCTCATGAAGAGAGAACCATTGACACATCCTTCTAAAATAACCTTAGTAATGACTCAGTGGATAAGTTTACCACCATAGGTTTTGATTGCTTGCTTGCCCTAGATGAGCAAATTTGTCCTAGGTTCATCTTTGAGTTTTACAAAACTCTTAAGCTAGAAAGAGAATACAACAACCATTTCCCAATCTAATTCATTATCAACAATCATCATTTCAACCTCTAACTTGCTCAATTTACCAAGCTTGCCTATCTCTCTAATCAAGGCATTTGCATCTACTCCGATGCATGGGGTCTTGATGAGCTTGAGAAAACCTTAAAGCAAATTGAACCTTACAACTCACGTCTTCCTGCTCTTGATGATATCCGAAACCTAATCCATAGAAGAACCGTTTATGAAAAGATAGACAAAGAAGGAAACACCATTCATAAGTTGCCAAACCAAATTGAAACCAACGAGCTCTTCAATCATCTTAGACCTTGTGAACTTGTCATTAGGGAAAATGTCTATTCCGCCATAGGAAATAGAGACCACACTCAAGCAGTTATTGCCTTGATGTTGTATTGCCTAGAAACCAGACAACCCTTCAACCTTGCCTACTTCATCATTAGGAGAATGTACTTCTTTAGAGACCGAAAGGACAAAGTTCTACCTTATGGTATGATCCTAACTCGTCTCTTTAGGAACCTTAAAGCAAACATAGCTGAACACCCATTTGATGAACGATATAAACTTGTCCCTAGGAAAATGTCCCCCCTTAAGGCAATACAACTGAAGAAGCCTCCACCCAAAAGAACTAGGAATGTAGGAAAATCTAAGCGTACTCAATTGAGCACCTCGTCCTCAACCGAGTCACCACCATCAGATAATGGAGAGTTGCCTAGCACTAAGTTTTCCCCTAGGTCTTATAGTAGGGCTCTTAAGGATGATCCAAACATGTCCAAGGAACAAAGGGAGACAAGAGGTAAACCGTTATCGTATACCTCTAAACCCTAACTCCATGAAGATTTAATATCTAAAGTGAATGTACAAGCTACTAAAGCATATATACAAGTAATATAATATTTCATTTGAAATATAAACTACCTCCAAGTCTAGTACAAGTTTTCAAAGCATAATGTATAAGTTATTAATGCACAATATACAAAATAGCTGTTTTACCTCCGTTTTCCTAAGTAATCTTGTACAATCTATTAAGTACAAGTTATAAGTAAGTCATGCATTTAATTTCCAACCTATATTCATTTTAATTTCATGAAATTATAAGAAGCCAAAGTCTAAAACCCTAACCCGAGCTAAATAGTAAACTATGACCCGTTTCTTCATTTTTATCCATTGTAAAACTAAACCAATACTCAAATAAGTTGTAATAACTTATTTTATAACTATTTAAATCCTATTTCATCATCTCATATCAATTATACATAAAATGAATCCAAGAAACCCTAAACGTACCTAAATGAGCCCTAAATGATCATTCAACCCGTTTTCTCGTTTCTAACCATTTCATTCTCAAGTAAGCAACCAAGAGCCATTATAAACTCATAAAATGAGTTTACAAACCATTATCCATCATTATCCATCATTACTTTGACAATGTACAAGAATTACAAAGCTAGAAAACCCTAAAAGTCTTATACGAGCCCTAATTCCAACCCACGGCTTACTCTTTCTATTTCGACCCATTTTAGCTTAAACCACCAATAAAATTTCATTAGTAATCCCTTATACAATGTCAAGGATCAGTATTCAATCACCTTTGATCAAGATTACACAAATTATAAGCCAAGGAAACCATGAAAACCCCAAACAAGCCCTATGTGAACCCGCGACCTTATTTACTCAATTTCAACCCATTTTAACTCAAACCACTTACCAACTCTTGATTATAATCCTTAATATATGTCCTATAATCAGTAACCAAACATTCCTAATCAAGCATACATGAAATACAAGCTTGAAAACTCAAGAAAACCCTAACCGAACCATTACATGACCCGCGACCCATTTTCCTTCAAAATTGACCCATTTAACATCCACCCATGTGCACGCACCTCCAAGATAAGCTTCTAGACATCCCCAAGCAGCTTACTCACCTGATCTTACCTTCACATGGCCAAAATCAAAGCCACATCACCTCTTTTGTGTCCAAAACAGCCGCGGCAAGCATCAAGGGTATCCACCACTTCAATCCTAGACTTCACAACTCATTTAATAGCTTCAACACATCTTACACTAGGCCTCCTATGTGTCACACATCAGATGTTATGAGTTACTTAACCTCCTTGGTCTCAAACTAGTATAAATAGGGACCTTATGTCTTCATTCCAATTTGCACCCAACTTCTTTTTTCTATAACCCAAGTGAGCAACCTTTATCTACTCCTTATGATCCTAGGATCATCTAAGAAGATCAAACAAGCGAAACTTTGAAGATTTGAAGCCCCGGGAACAAGATACAAGGCGTACGAGTGGAAATTCTACCCAAAACGACCCATTTCCACCATTTTTGATCCTTGAAGCTCAAACCCTTGTTTTAAATGTTATACTTCTGCTAATACACCCTTATAATGTTCATATGATCCTAAATATACTCTGTTTAAAGTTTCATAACTCAATTCATGCTCATTTTCCATTTTGATCCAAAACCGTACACCCGAAACCCTAATTGTAGGTTTTTATTAAAACTAAATGTTATAATGATTAAATATTGTTATAATCTATCCTAGCATGCTAGTAATGTAAAAAAACCACTTTATTGATTATTGAAGGAATTTGAACTTAAAACCCGCACGTTTACGTTTTGAAACCCAAATTTGACCCGTTTTTGCTTCCTAGCCTAACGAATCGATATTTGTAAACTGCGTTACGTTAAAACTTCATAATTGTAGTATTATTATAACTTATAAATATCTTTTGAAATGTTAATCATAACTTGCATGGCAATTGGACCATGTTTTGTAATTATAATCCATGCAAGGGATTAAATAATCATAACTTTTTGAAATTAATAACTAGTAAGGGCTGAATATGTCATTTTATCAAAAGTTATAACTATAGGGGTCTATTATGTCCACATTTTTTCAAAGTAGCAGCATGGTTTACTTGGTAATAGCCTTTTAAAGTTGAAGGACCAAAGTCGTAAAAGTGCAAACTCCAAGGGTATATTCTACCACTTTTCAAACTCAAGGGTCCTAAAATAGTAACATATTGAAAAAAAGTATAAAATCATGTTAAAAACCTTACAAGAATAACTTTAATTAACACTTCGTCATTCTTAAACATTTCAGATATTGATAAAACGCTTAAAAACTGATTATATCTATCACAATACTAGGAAGCTTCATATTAAGGAGTTTCATCTTGGTATTACGTTCTGACTGAGTTGTTGGGTTTACGATTTAAAGTGCCCTAGCTCCTCAAACGTTTACTGAATGACTTCTGAATTATGATGGCCCGAACGGTGATACATAATTCTAACTCTTCATAATCAAACTCCATAAACCTCTTAAAACTAAAGTTCTAGAGTATAATCTTCCTAAGACTCAACATATTTACTCAGGTTGCGTGACGTGGTTATTTACTATCATTTTACTATATCAACATTCCCCGGTTAAGATTGTGATAAGGTCGTCAGCTTTCATTTTAGAATATTTATTACAACTACCTATCAGGTGAGATTCATAACCTCACCTTTACTTATTTACATGTTTTATAAACCCGCGAGGGGGATACATGCTTGTTACAAACTCTTTTACATACTCATTTATTTTATAACAATGTGATTGTTTTTCAATGACTTAGTGAGTTCATAGCCTACTATTAATCCTCTTTTAGATGCTTTATCATAAACCCGCAAGGGGGATCCATGCTATAATAATAATACAAATGTCTTACCAGACTATATGCTAATCTGAGGTATCATTACAATCAATGTCTACGTTATAAATCCTACAAGTCATTAAATTTGACTACAAGTCATTAATTGACATGATGTTTAATCTGATAGTACATAAATCCTAACAAGTCGAGTTAAATTTTTGCTTCGAGTTTAAATTTGACTTTGGATATTAATGTTTTAGTTTCATAATCCTACAAGTCGTTAAAATTTGACTTCGAGTACCGTAAATTGACTTGGATTTAATAAAATCTTCAGTCGTTAAAATATTGACATCGAGTCGTTAAATTGACTTGGATATTAATAAATCCATCAAGTCGTTAAATTTGGCTTCAGTCGTTAAAATAGACTTTGGATGTTAATATGTTGATATATGAGCTACTTCGATCGTTAAAATTGCTTGGAAGAAATTGTTTGATGACATGAGAACCAAGACCAATCCAGCCAAACAAGGCATAACGGGATAATACATGTGTTATTATGATTCATTTGCGATTATTAATAATAACGAGTATATAGAACATGACCCAAATCATAACATATCATTTGTTCGTAATAATTGTGTTTATACAATAATTATACTATTACCATAGTAATCAAACTGTTTATATCAAACCTATGAATTTCACTCAACCTTTATGTTGACTTTTTAGCATGTTTATCTCAGGTTATTGAGCAATATACGGTACGGAGTGGCATGGACATAAAGATGGCTAAAACTTGTTATCATTCACATTGTATGTAACTAGATTTTGGGACCTGCCTTTGTAAAACTCTGATTTGAAATGAATGATAACATATCCTTTGAATAAACGTCTCTTTTGGGTCGTTTTCTATGATTATGATTGTTGTTTCCATGAAGTAATACCCCACATTAGCTTCCGCTGCTATATGTAAAAAGGGGGGTGTTACAGATTGGTATCAGCGCCATGTTTATAGAGAACGAGGTCAAAACCTTAAGTATAACCACATTTCTTTTCTAGCCATCAAAGTCCTCCGTGCCACTACATTTCGGAACAAGTATGTATATATACATATTTATTGTACTATTACATAAATAACTTATGTTATTTACAAACTAGGTTGTTAACAGAATGATGTCTTCTCCCAACCACTTTACTTCCGATCTTGAGGATGCTTTTTCCTCTATGAATATTCTTAAACTATACTTCGGTCTCATCAGATTATTTCTCAGCTTCAACAAAGTGCAGTCTTTTAAACCTGGAAAACTCTAAAGATAATATAATTCCACCAGTATTCTCATCTTTCTACAATAATCCTTATTTAAAGGACGTACAAGCATTTTATGCTAAGGAATTACCTATTTCATCACCAGATCCTATTACTTCACCAGCTATTTTAACTCTATCTCCGGTATTACCACCATCACTACTATTTGATCCTCGATATTTCTTTGTTCCTGAAGAACTATTACCACCTAAGAAGCAAATCTATTTCCTATTTTCTTCCTCAACTACGTTATCTAATTCATCCCGGAATCAAACCTGTGATTTGGTATCACCATCTTTCTCGGTTTATACTTCTACCCCACCTCAAGTATTTGAAATAGGAAAATATTCAAATAAGAGGTATCTGAAACATCATGAGAAACAAGTCAAAGATATCTTGAATTATTTAGATAAACTCCATCTTCACCGCATTGAGAAAATGGAAGAAGGACGTATTAGTGGTAACAAACTAAAGACCGAACTTAAGGGAATTCGTACTCAGATTATCAAACTTCAAAAGAAACAGTTAGGGCAAAAGGATAAGATTGCCTTTGCTCACTACAGAATTTCCGATCTTGAACGAATCATTGAGAAAATCCAAGCTCGACACCAAACAGATCAGGAGGATCTTTAGGATGTCATCTACCGGCTCAGAATCAACAAACTCTTAGAATAGTTATAGCTTTATCCTAGCCATGGGATGTGTGGTATAAATAAAAACGCTTGTCAAATCTTGACTATGTACAGTAAGAAGGCAAGTTATTTATAAAGGCAATCCCGTTTCGTACCTTATTTCATAAAACCAGCTTATATCTCTTTCATCACCATCTCCATCATTTGCATCATTATCTCCGTCTTCATCATTATACCATAACCCCTAAGTGCTTAAAATTCAAAAATAAGCATTTCTCTTTAAGCATCTTAAGCATCACATTTTCTTTAAGCATTACCTTTCAAAACTTGTGATATCATTCTTACTACGTGTTATCTTATGTTGATAGAATGCCTCCCAAAAGGACGTCAACATCCGAAACACCAGCCATAACTTTGGATGCCCTCCGGCAACTGATTGCTGATTTTACTGCAGCCCTGGAAGCACAAGCTGCTACCATGGCAAATGCCGACAATCCCAATAGGAATACTGGACCAAGAGAACCTCCTGTAGCAAAAAGAGGAAACTACAAAGAATTCATAAATTGTCAACCTTTCTACTTCAATGGCACGGAAGGAGCTGTTAACCTCATCCGCTGGTTTGAACGGACTGAATCGGTGTTTTCTCGTAGCAAGTGTGCCGAGGAAGACAGAGTGACATTTGCTACTGGTACTCTAACCAATGATGCCTTGTCTTGGTGGAATGCATACGCCCAACCTAACGGAATAGAACAAGCCAATAGGATCACCTGGACCGAATTAAAAGAACTCTTAACCAATAAGTATTGCCCTCGAACTGAAGTCAAGAAAATGGAAGACGAATTTTACAACTTGGTTGTGAAAGGAAATGATCTTAAGACTTACATTAGGAGATTCCAAGAATTAGCCGTCTTATGCCCAAACATGGTACCAAACGCCGAGAAACTTATGGAAGTCTTCATCAATGGATTACCTAGAAGTATTGAAGGAAATGTTACTGCCTCGAAGCCTCAAACTTTGGAGGAAGCCATCAACATAGCTCAGAGATTAATGGATCAAATAATAAAGCATGATTCTGTGCAAGAAGCTAATGACCGTAAACGAAAGCTTGAGGATAAGGGAAACATCATCAACAACAACTATCAGAATAACTATAACAATAACAACCGTAACAATGATTACCATCGACAGCAGAATAGAAGACAAGAAACCTTCAGAACTTATACTGCCACCAATGGATATGCTGGAAACCTTCCCTTATGTAAGAGATGTAGACTACACAGAACCTAGTTAGGACTATCCTCCCAAAAAATACCATGGAAACCTTCCTTTATGTTCAAGATGCACCCTGCATCACACAGGAGTTTGCACTGTCAAGTGTCGGACTTGCAACAAAGTGGGTCATCTGACCAGAAACTGCAGAGACAAAAGATCAACCGCTAAAAACAACTCTTGAGGATACTTAGGTTCGCCACCAGTTACATATGAAGGATCATCTGAAACCCACTTCATAAACCCCAAACACCAAGCTACAATCCTTGTCATTCATTATTTTATCTAGAATCCTACCCCAAGACACGTAGCATAAGTATCAATACTCTTAGAGTTTCGGATGAAGGATATTAAATTATCCATAATAATAAATTGATGATTCTTTTACATCTTGTTATCTGGTGGATATCAAAATTCACATTACTGGTCAATTCCATCGATTCCTATTATGTCAAACTCCCTGAATACTCTCCTCATATTCAACATAAATTTTCATCCTCATTTATATAGCGTCAGTACAATCACCATCTCAATATATCTAACCATTTCATGATCATTTTCTACTCATTACCATAATCATATTTGTAGCTTAGTAAGACGATTTTATTCATCTTATTGAAATGAATTAGAATGCTTCTTCATTTGAATAAGGAAATTATAAATCCCTAAACTATGAATTTATAAATTCTTAGTTACAAGGAGTTGGACGCTTCTTTTTGTAAGTGACTAATTGACAAGGATAAAAAACACCTTTTCGGGAGGTCTTGGTTGATCAAAATAAACTAGATGGATCATTGTGTAGTTTTAGTGAGAGAAAGTAAAGAGAGGGGATGAACACAAAAAGGTGGAATATTAGATTAATGAAAAGGAACAAAATGAACATCCACCTCCTCATGGAGAGCCATGAGGGGTATTTATACTAAAAGAAAAAGCTAACTATTCCTAGTTAACATAAAAGACCCCTGCGTGACACGCAGTGTCTAAAACTAATCCAATTTACGTGTAAGACGCCAGCTTTACTAAAAGTGAGGCTAACAATCTCCCTCCAAGATGGCGTCACACGTGAATTGGTTACAATGTTCCCTACAAGCAAAAATAAAGAAAAATGATAAGAATGAAGTCCAGTATTCTTTGAGAA
The DNA here is from genome assembly GCA_026074375.1 of Tanacetum coccineum. Lineage (NCBI taxonomy): Eukaryota > Viridiplantae > Streptophyta > Magnoliopsida > Asterales > Asteraceae > Tanacetum > Tanacetum coccineum. The sequence continues at coordinate 55,378 of BQNB010011087.1, forward strand.
TATCTTTGCGATCAACTTAATACTCCACTTTATTTCTTCACTTGTAACGAACGAAATCTGAGGATGACATAGAAGTTTTCTCTACCGAACCCGTTTGATTTGGATTTTTTAGCACATAACTCTGACATGACTTCAAAAACTTTTCATCATACGCTTTCTGTCATGACGAATTTCTAAATTAGCTACATGTCTGAGAAACTTTCATTTTCGTGCACTTCTGGTCATGTCGAATTATCAGGAATCTGCATCTCATTGTCACCTTAAGTTCTCTATACCGAATACTTCGGCTTTGATATGAATTATGCTCCGAACTTCTTCAGCTCCCTCCCAAACAGACACCCCTTAGACTGATAAGAATTAGTACACCGATCTTAAGGGAGGGATGATATCATCAACATCGACTCACTTAGGAAGCATCCCAGTCTTGATTGAGTTCAGCCCAAAGTACACATTTTATCCCTTTACCGAAGTCGAAACCGTAGCATCAAAATAACAAGTTGAAGCACTAATCATATCTGCGGACTAACATCTGGCATATTCTATAAAGCCCGATCAAGTGAACTTGTTGTGCGTCCTTGATGTATACATTTCTCCCTCCAGGAAAGTGCAGATATGAATTGCTACACCAAAGTCAATTAAGTCCCGAGTGTACGCAATTTCTCCCTCTATGTAGTCGAAACGGTAACATCAAAACGGTAACATAAAAAATTAACTAAGTACCGGATGTACACATTTCTCCCTCCAGGATGATGACTAATTGAGGAATCATCATACAATTGTGTACCTCTTTTATCATTAGAGAAACTGTTTCTTACATCTCTTCCCCCCACGTAGTTGGAATAATACACCAAAAGCCACGAGTTGCAACACCGATTTTCTCTGCGGTTATGACTTTTGTCTTCCCGGAATGACCTTAAACAAGGATAAGGTATGAAGTTCGTCACGTGTACCCGTTGAGCATTCAGATGTATGTCTCCTTCCCCCTTGATGGTTTTGATACCTCAGAACCAGCAACACATTGTACGCACATATACTTGAAATCTTGTGAGAAGAATAAAATTAACCCAAATGAATCCTGTGAGAATCAACTGCTGATCAAATCTCTACTCATTAACTCTCTCTGAGATTCATTACCACCCTTTATGTCGGCTATTTGAAGTGACCACTGATGGAGAAAACCCGATATACCAAACTTGAAATTGAAGTAGAATTTCCCGTTCTTGTGACTTAAGCTTGCACTAATGTTAGAAGAACGGTGTAGAGAATTTGTGCTCCAAGCAAATCTCTAAGTACTCAATACCCCTCCCAAAGTATGAGACATTCATCACCTCTTGCGATTATCCACATCGTCTTCTGCGTGTGACACTGAGTACTACAACGTAACTCCTTTAAGTGATAGTTATCCAGGTCTTCAACCTTCCACCCCTTGACTACTGGAAACTAGATAAACCAAGTCTTCAACTAAAATTGTAAGCACGAGCAAGTTATCATTGAAAGTCATGCATCCAACCAACCCCGACTTCAAGATAAAATAAGAACACGCCTTCGTGAAATGCAACTTCAATCACAAATAAGTGATACCCGATCAACTTCGTAGTCACTTAGAAAAATTAATGTCCAATCAAGCCTTAAAAAATTAAGCTCCATGATTCTTTAATATTAAGTCCAATAAGCCTTTATAAAATATGCTCCATGATTCCTTTACTATGTCACTTTGTCACGTTAACATCAATAACTACAAACACCCAGAAAATTTTTTTTAAAAAAATACCACATACACCAAAAAAAACAATAAATACACATAAACCACTTCTAAAGTCAGCCCACACTGTAATTCATACAAAATTAAGCTTGAGCTAGTCTTACACAACTTATTTGTTAGCACAGTAGCACGCTACAAATTTGTATCAAAATTTTCGTAAAGTCCACTTTACTTGGCTAAAATTATATTTGGCTAAAAAACATTGCTGAAATTCGGTTATTACAAATCTTAGTAACCGGCCCAATTTTAAGTGGCACACACCAGCCCACTAAGCAACCAAACTAACCAAATAGTCCAACCCTTTTTTAATATAATTAACCCTAGTAGTTAAGATATAAAACACTTCCCAACCCTAATTGTTCTCATTCACACGCCAACATCTTATCTTTTCTCTCCAAAGAAAACGCATCTCCATCCTTTTCAGTTAAACAAATCATAACCATAAGCTAACTTGAAAACTTTTCAATGTTTATTTGTTGTGTCTAACTGCGAGCAACATTCAGATTACATACCATGCTTAAGAAGGGTGTTGGCATCATGATCTTATCACACGGTCTCGGGTAGTCTCGATTTTGCTTTGGTATTTTCATATCGAAAGAAGGAAGACTATACAGTTCTTGTTATTGTCTCTCTTTATCATTTTCGTACACGCACAAGAGAATCTATGATGATCTTTGTATAGATCTTTTAATAAAAATATCATTTGACATTTATATACCAATTCTGAGATCTTGTTTGTTTTATTTATTTTTTGTTTTGAGTCATGATTGATGGATGAAGATGTAGATGGGATTTGTTGTATGATGAGATATAGGATAGTACCTGGTGGATTTGGTTGTGATTATTGTGGCGGGAAGATTTAGGATTAGTATTGTTGGATTTGATGTATGTTGAGGGCTGTTGTTTGGATTCGAGTCAGTTGACTCCTCCTTTTTCATTTCTGTCGTTTGGACTCTTTAAGTTTGACCGGGTCAACTCGGTAATAACCGAGTTGACTCGGTTTGGTTTATGGTTAAACAAAACGCAACAATCTCAAAACGCAGCCCCTCCTTTTTTTCTTGCGTCAAAACGCAACCAGTGTGTTGGGGGGCAAAACGCAGTGTTGTTGTGATTTGGGCAGCATTTCGTTTCCATATTCTTTATAAATGGTCTTCAACACGCAAAACGCAGCCACCAAAACGCAATCAAATATGTCAAAACGCAATGGCCAAAATGCGGTTGACCATACCAAAATGCAGTTGACCAGTCACTTTCAGTACTTTTGTACTTTTTCTTAAAACCAGATCTGGGTTTTTTCCTCTTCACTAAAACGCAACCAAGAAAGTAAAAAAAACTCAAATTTGTTTAAACTATAAATTGACTTTTAAGTACAAAGACTTGGCAGATTTGAACCATGAACAGTACCACGAACAGTACTATGAACAGTAAATAAATAGAGTTGAATAGTTACATGAACAGTGACTGATATAAACAGTACCCATGACATGAACAGTAACAACAACCTGAACAAAAATGAATATTTCGGGAATGAGACCAACCGGATTCATAAACAAAAGTATAAAAAAAAACCAACCCAAGGTGCTAACATGGCTCTTGTTACCAATTGTTAGAATCAAAGACTTTCAGATCGGTCGGGTCTAGGTAGCTCAATATGGAAGTAGTATCTTTAGAGAGAGAAAGTTAGAGAGAGAGAGTGATGGATTGTGAGGAAAATGAGGAAAACACACTTAGATGTGTTGTGTCATAATGATTTCACCAACACCTCTCTGTGTGAGAAGGGTTTAAATAGTTCTTATAAAAATGCCCAATAAAACAGGCTATGGTGTGGGCTTATAGTGGGTAAAGACCCGGCCCACACCATAAATCATACGATTACTAATAAAAACTATGAGCTATGCTAAATATAAGAAAGCATGGGGTGACCGAATCTTTTTCTTAATCCTAACACTTCCCTTATGTAAGAGATGTAGACTACATCATACGGAACCTTGCAGTGTCAAGTGTCAGGTTTGCAACAAGATAGGTCACCAGACCAAGTACTGCAAAAACAACAGGGCCACAAGAAAGCATACTTAGAGATGAGCTTGCTACTCTAGAAACAACTCTCGAAGATATTCAACTCTCATCAGAATCTTCTTCAATCTGAAAACACTAATCATCAAGCTACAATCCTTGTCGTTTGTTACTTTTATCTTACTACAAGATACTTAGCATAAGTATCAACTCTTTTTCATATGTAAAGTTATCCATGAGATAATAAAGTGATAATTCTGTTACGTCTTGTTATCTGATGATATCAAAACTCAACATCATTTGTCGATTCTATTATGTTCAACTCTGAAACATAAATTATCATCCTCGACTATATGGGCGTCAGTACACATCTCAATATTTTCTTACTTTTCATGATCATACCATATTTTCCGTATCATGTTTTTATGCTTAGGTAAGACGATTTATGATCATCTTATTGAAATGAATTAGGACGCTTCTTCATTTAAATAAGGAAATTATAAATAAGTAGGCTTAAGTATATAACATACGTACAAACAAGTTTCTTTCAATCCGTTTGTACAAACAATCCCTTAATCATTATCATTATTACCTTCATTACCTTCATCATCTGTTCATTTCAAAAATATGTATCTCACGTGATTAGCAACTCTCTTACAAATTCATAATCATTCTTTGACATCACTCATTCCATGACCTCCGTATTCTAAAATTCTCTGTTATATTCTGCAACGTAATAACAAGGAAACACACAAGAATCTATTCAATGTCAAATGATTTCAATACCACTAGGTATGAAAATTTTGACAAAGACTTGTGATAGCATTCTTATTCGATGTTGACTTTTAAAGGTTAATGAATAACGATTCTTTACGATCACAGTAGCACAGCAGAAGCATGGTAGGCCCATAACCCACAGGTTTCGTAAATCAAAGTATTTCATCCACCCAGGTTCTATCAGGATCTGAAGAAATTTTATTGGCCGTCATCAAGAGGTGTAGTCTTGAAAATAAGTAGACGTGTGAAAGGAGGTAATTATAATTATGGTGTACAACATAATTATAAATGCATCACACACGTGGACTTGTAACCTTGATTAACCTAACATAAAAATCAAATTCATGCCCAGTACCTACATCTATTCACTATAACTTTCAATTAAATCTCGGGACGAGATTTCTGTAAGGGGTGGAGACTATAACAACCCAAGAATTTTCATCAACCTATTTTACTATTATCACAATTATACGGGGAAATTTTTTGCTTTATTACATTACTTGCATTGTCAATATCTCAGTATGTCATGTAACTTACATAACTAAAGTAGACAAGCTCACGCAACCTATCTATGACCATTCTGTCTTCATATATGTCAAGCAAACATCACAATATGTCAAGTCAATATCATCATATCCTTATTACAAAGTACATTATTCCTATAATGTATCATTCGCAACGTTATATCAAAACGGGCTTTAAACCGTTATCGTATACCTCTAAACCCTAATTCCATGAAGGGTTAATATCTAAAGTGAATGTACAAGCTACTAAAGCATATATACAAGTAATATAACATTTCAATTGAAATATAAACTCCCTCCAAGTCAAGTACAAGTTTTCAAAGCACAATGTACAAGTCATTAATGCACGATATCCAAAATAGCCGTTTTGCCTCCGTTTTACCTTCAATTTCTTCACCACCACTTTTGTACAAACTAATACACTCAATATACAATGTGTAAACCCTAATTATTCCATTCATAAGCTTTCATATCTATTTCTACATTCAAAACCCTAATTTAAAACCCTAAACCCTAACCCGAGCTAAATAGTAAACCCTAGCCCGTTTATCGATTTTTATCCATTATAAACCCAAACCAACACTCAAATAAGTTGTAATAACTTATTTTACAACCATAACAATCATATACCATCACTATTTCATAATCTCATTTCATTTATACAAGAATCAAATCCGAGAAACCCTAAATGAACCCTAAATGATTATTCGACCCGTTTTCTTGTTTTTAACCATTTCAATCTCAAATAAGTAATCAAGAGCCATTGTAAACTCATAAAATGAGTTTACAATTCATTATCCATCATTACTTTGGCAATATACAAGAAATAGAAAGCTAGAAACCCTAAAGAAACCATTACGAGCCCTAATCTAACCCGTAACCTTATTTACTCAAAATCGCCACCAGCGGCAAAATTCAAAGAATCTTTGTCGGTTGGGTTTAAGGCATTGTAGAAGGTATCAAGTTGATGCAATTCGGTAAAACCGTGATGAGGGCATGCACGAAGGAGATCATTGTAACGGTCCCATGCCTCATGAAACGATTCAACAAAACGTTGTTCAAAGTTGGAAATTTCATTTCGGAGATTTGTCGTTCTTGAGGGAGGAAATAATTCATTGATGAATTTGGAAACAAGATCTTCCCAAGTGAGAACAGAATGAGGGGGTTCTTTTTCTAGCCAACGACGGGCTGCCCCCGTAATAGAGAAAGCAAAAAGCATAAGCTTAATTGCCGAGTTCGGCACATTCTTGTATTTAATTATGGAAGTTATTTTGTTAAACCAACGGATGTGGTCATGGGGATTGTCTTTCTCAAGTCCGAAGAATTGGTCCGAAGTCATCATATTAATGAGACTATGCTTGAGCTTGAAATGCTTAGCAAGAATTGGTAGAACCACGATTGCCTCCGCATAACCCTCGGTGGGTGCACGGAGCAATTCCGCCATAGTACGTTGATCGGCCATCGTTATCTACTAGAATAATCTTCAGAGACAAGGTTGCTTTGAACGTCTACGGTTATGACATTTCAGATTTGAAGTAGTTGGATTAGGAGAAGATTCACCAACTAGATTCGAAGAAGAGCAAGTGCGCATGCACTAAAAACAAGAACAACACAATATTTTTGGTAATCGGATATTAAAAGTCCATGGTAGCTCTTTAAACTACTCACAAGAGAGCGGAAGTAATTAGCACGCCGAAGCAATTTAAAAGTGTTCTTCCTTTTTGGGCGATGTTCCTTGGATCAAGCCCTCCTATTCCCTCCTTTTAGTTTGTAATCCAAAGGATGAGCCGATTATAACGAATTAACAACACGATTTGTTTTGTTGTTTTTATTTTTTTGGACTTTCAATACTTTTAAGAAAAGTATTTGTTGGTATTTGTATATTATTTATTTTATTAAAAAAAGAAAATATTACACAAAGGAGATATAACTTCACGAGGAAGGGTCTTTAAAAACTAATCTTCAAACGAAACATGATAATCGTCTCACGACCTCCCCGGCAGCGGCGCCAAAAATTGACTCGTCCCTTTTCGTATACATAAATAAATATAAATACGTAATAAGGAGAAGATCAATAATAGAGAGATAAGTATTCCAAAAGATTCAAAGAAATTACTTTTGACCAAAGCAAAATCTAAAATCTCCTGGGTCGTTTCCCGTCGAGGCGTGAATTGAGAACCGTAATTACGTTCGTGATCGCGTGATTTGAATGGTTCAAGGATTTGGTTGGTGTTTCTATTTCTACAATTAAAATGATAAAACAACTAAAGGTAAACTAAAAATGAAAGCAAGAAAAGATTTAGACCTAAAAACGACGACGGGATCCTAATCCCGTTCTTTAAAAAATCAATATTCTAAAAATTTAACCCTACGAATGCAAATTTAATTTTCCTAAGTCCTAAACGATAAAAGAAATTTTAAAAAAAAAGAATTATATTTTTTTGATTTTTATTTTATTTAATATGAATTAAAAACAGTTTTAATAAGAAAAATTAATTAAAAATACTTGTAGATCTCAGCCCTAGATAGATCTTTTAAGCCTGTAAAGGATATAGAGCACTAATGTAATCAAAAGTAACTCTGTGAGAGACTCTAACAAAACAATTTATTGTTCACGTGGAAAATAAATAATAGTGTTAAAGAAGAATTACTAAGAATAATACTTTGATCCTTTATGGATCTTTTCTATTAATCGTAAAACTGTTTCTTGATTGTTTAATCATCTGTCAAGCCTAAACCGTGTGGTTTCATTTATAGATATGAAACCCTAAACTAATTCTCCTAGAATTACGTTTGCATGAGTCTATCTATTACTTCTCATGTTTATCAAACTACAAACTATCCAGAGTCACTACGTTACTCGAACCAGGACAATAACATCGAACCACCCCCCCCCCCCCCCCCCCCCCCCACCCGCCCCCCCCCCCCCGCCCCCCCCCGCAGGAACTATATACCTGCCAGTAGGAACTTAATACTAACAGTAGCAATTACTCTACCAGTAGGAACTACATACCTACCAGTAGGAACTACATACCTACCAGTAGGAACTAATAAATACAAATATACCTAACAATCCTCTCCTAAACTGGAATTTGGCATAGTTAACTTCCAGTTTCCTAGATAGATCTTTAGTCTTTAAAGCATTGAGAATTGAAACAGCAACAAATATAGCAGCAGCCAAATTGATTGACCTTTAAACATCTTTAACTCTTCAATCTTTAAGCAGCAACCAACTTTGGACCACCTCAGCAACATCCATCAATTCAGGGTTACATACGATTCTCATCACATCCCATGGTGTGTTAACTCCGGGGAGAGGTGAATCATAGAAAGTAAATGGATTTGATGAAGCCTTTACCAAGTAGCCATTCACTCTTGGGCTAGTCAGTCCATTGGCACCCAGAAAGGGTTAAATCCATGGAGGATTGAAACAATTTTCCACTTTCAGAACATGAATCATAGTAAGTGGAAGAACTATATGACTTTTGGCAAGTCATTATAGCCATAAACGGATTTGAGGCGTCTTTACATGTAGTCGTTTGCACAGGACTAGCCACTTTTCATTTCAAGAATAAGGCAAGTGAAAACCAACCAGTTTTGGGTAACCTGGCAACCATCAACGGATTTTATAAGCCTTTACCACATAGCCGTTTGCTTGTGGGCTAGACAATCCTTGGGACCCAGTAAGGGTTACTCCCATGGTGGATTGCAAACCATCTCAACTAATTGGTACATGAAACATAGGTCAGTTGAGAGACCCTATGGTTTTAAGCAAACTCAATTAATTCTAGCCTAATGGCCTGGTAATTGAGAACCATAGAGTAGTACACCCAAAATATTTCCCGGTAAAGATTGTGCCATAAAACCAGTTTAGCAACATAAGTCAATGAAACACAAAGATGAGCCTGAAATGCAAAATGCTCATCTACAGTTTTAAAAACCAAGTGTTCTTTCCCCAAAAGAGTATACCAAAAATCAAGATGTTCCATGAGACAAAACAACATTTACAACAAGCTGCACAAATTATAGAAGAAAACAGAAAAACAAAATATAAGAAGATAAACATAACAAACTTAACAATACCAGTCATGAACCTTAGGACGTCTTGAATCAGAAATTTGCTTCTTGAGAAAGGCAATCAATTGAACTGCAGTGGTAAGTTCATTACCCACTGTATCGCGACAAATTTCCAGCTGATGTTCAAGCATCCGTTCAATAAGATTGACAGAAAGAGGGTACCTCTTGTCAACAAACATGTGTAGCACATGCCCACTCACCGTCTCCAACACATGAATACCGGTAGAAGAATATAGCTTCCAGCTTTGAATAATCCAAGTGTTTTGGTTCTTCCATACATCACTCCCATCATTCACTTTAGGTGAATCTATCAAGACCTTAAGATCTCCCCACAGAACAAGACCAACTCCCGTAGCTTTCGTATCCTAATAAAATTGCATCACCCGACCATATATGATCATCAAATCTGTTCTAGTAACTACGTGAAGAATTTCTCTAAGTCTCAAGAAGCACTTGCGAGAATTATCTTTCCTGTAGATAACATTGACCCAGCCTAACCCTGTAGGCAGTAATTCCCCGTCAACAACACCATGCAAATTAATGGGTTTATCATCATCAGAATCTGAATCTGTATCAGAAGCATACTTGATGCACAGTTTATGTTCAGCGTTAGGATCTTTGTCTTCAATAGGAATGGTAGAGCGAGAAGGATGAACACCTTTTCGACCGAATTGCTTTCTCCTGGTACCAACCTTTTTGGTTGAAGAAGCAGTTTGTTTTGTTGTAGAAGTAGTGGTAGAAGGAACTTCAACATCCTCTGTAAACTCTCTAAAGAGGACTTCCACAGATGGTGGTTGTGAATCAGCAGCAATCAAATCTACTTCAGAGGATGACATCTTTCTTGATCCAAGTGATTTCCTCCTGGTACTATATGTCTTAATACTAGCAGCAGAGGATTGATTTCTTGTTCTAGGACCAGATGTCCAGGTAACAGTAGGTGTAGCTAAAAAACCAGATGGTGGTGTAGGAGCAATATATGGTTGTTTTGATGTATCAGGTGTAACATCAGGGTGAGTTGATGGTCTTGAAGCAGCAGGAACATAAGTCTTTTGAGGTTCAGTGGATTTAGACTTCTTTGAATCAGGTTGATCTAAATCTGCTCCTTGTCTTTTAAGGGACCTCCTTAGGTGTTGTGATTGTAGATTAGCAAGAGCATGTCTGATCTTATCAAACTCAGCTTTGAGTTGATCATCAGAAAAGGTCCTAACATGTTTCAATTTCCAGCTGTTGAGTAATGGTGGAGCTTTGGTTTTTGTGACAAGTTCTCATATAAATCTCTCTGTTGTGCATAAGTCACAGGCTTTATTTCTCTTATCTTGAACCTTAAGCATCAAACTTTCCTTCTCCTTTCAGCAATAAGAGCTACCATCCTTGCTGCAAAGTTGTCCTCATTTACATCAGGACCCAACAAATCAGCAGAAAGTCCTTGGTTAGCATGAACCTGACCCAAGTAGCTCATTCCATTCGATCGACTTTCAATGTAATATTTGCAGACACCAAACACATCCTTTTGTCTTTCTGATGTTTGCTTCTTCTCTTCTCTTACCCAGCTTAGCTTCTTCTTCCTCATATAGTCCCCTGCCTTGCAACTCTCTCAACAACTTATCCTCCTCCCTCTTCTGAATGATCTTTCCTCTCATTGAGGTTCTTCCTCCACATAGGGACTTTCCCTGTTACAAGGAAGGCACAATAGGACCAGTAGTGACATCAAGAGGAATAGCTGATCCATCAGAGGGAATGGATGAACTAGGAGGAATATCATCCTCATTGGAACCACCAGTAGGAACAGCTGAATCATCAGCAGCAGTAGCAGCTGCCTTGGCCAGCTTAATGAGAGGATCAACATCCTGCTCTTCCTCTTCCTCTAAGTCAGCAACTGTCATAACAAACTTCCTCTTTCTCCCTTTTAGTTTATCCTCCAACTCCTTAACCTTCTTTACCAATTTTCCAACAACCTCCTTAAACATCAACTTGTGAGCTTTTAGATCAGATGCTTGAGAATCTATTTTCTGCATAAGAGAATTCACTAGAGAACATAAAGCTGTTAGTTTATTAGGGTCCTCAGCACCCCCTGAGGTGGTACCTGCAGGTGGAGCTTCAGTGGACCGTGGAGGTGAGATATCAAAGGAACCTCCAAATGCATCATCTTCCCCATTTGTGGAAGTGAATTGTGTAGGTTCAAATGCATGAGGTCTGGAAGAAGATGCAGGGTTAGGATCTGAAAAAGGACCTTGCTCATTCTCTTGAGCACTAGCAGGAATGGTGGTTGGTCTAGGTGGTGATGATGCTTGATCATGAGAGTGTGCAGGTTCAATCAAAGTCTCAGGGACTGTATATGGAATAGTTGGTTCAGCCTCGCCTGAACTTTCACCCGCTATAGCAGGTTGAGCAGGAGGAAGCATTGGTGCCAAGAGTGGCATAGTGTCCCCATGAAAATTGAGCCTCATGTTTGCAAACATCTTACTGGTTAGCTTAAAAGCATGATACTGTTTTGAATTTCTAGTTTCAATGTTTAATATCATTTGTAGAAATCTAGGAAACATCAAAAACTTTTTAGGATTGGTAATGTTGTTAACCATTCCTTTAAAAATATATCTTGACCAGTTAAACTTCCTTCCCTCATTACAACTATAAAGAGCAGTAGCCAAAGAACTCCCAAATTAATCCCAGCTACCAGTCTTGGTGCTGAGACAATGCATGATTGTGTGGACAATGAACCTCTATTGAGGTGAGAACTTATTCTTATGGAAGGTCAGTTTCCCTTCAGTAGGATACCCCATATTATCCATCCCTAAATAAATGTTAGCCGATGGTAAGTCCTTAACCCCTCCTTCATCATCTAGGTGAAGTTGACTTCGAACCAGTGATTCAGTGATTGTATAGGGGGTTCTATCAATGGTGGCTATTATGGCTGGTGGGCCTTCCTCAAATGTTCCGCGGGAGGCCGTTGACCAAAATTGTTTGACCAAAGAGTCATATATGATTGGGTCATGGTTAATGGCATACCTGATATGTGAACTCCTTAAAAAATCAAGAACTGGATGATAGTCTGCACTCCCTTTAGGTTTCCCCAAGAAACCAACCTTATTGTGTTCATCCCGATATTTTAGATTGGCCATTGATTTGACGGTAGCTTGAATAGGGATGTGTGTTAATGCTGGTGTTAGAATGCAAGAGAGTTGCTACTAGTGGGTAGTAGGAATCACAATTTCGACGGGTGAGTGGAATGAATAAAGAGGGCTATAAAAATTAGGGTTTGATCTCAAAGGTAATTGTAAAAATGAGGGCAAACAATGATTAACCCTTTAAATAGATAACCCTTTGATCAATGAAATGCCCACTTATCTCAGCTTTACTATTGAAATATAATAAAACTTAATTTAAGATACTCGATTAAAGAAAAGTCAACCCTAACGAAAAAATAACAAGACCAGCAGGAACAACTCTACCAGCAGAAACCAGAAAGACAACCAGTAGAAATTGTTCAGCTAGTAGAAACCAGTATTACCACTAGTAGAAACTCTTGCAACACCAGAAATGACACAAATCCAACCAGAAGGAATTGTTCTCATCAAAATAAAGCCACACACACTCCATGCTAATCACACATCATGAATCATTTCACTGCAAAAGATTAGACCAAAACCACACATACCATATACATGAAAAAAATAAAAGATTTAACTACAAGAATTAAAGCTGCTAGTCTAATATCTGTAAAAAAAATAAGGCTAAAAGAAAAAAAAATTACTATTTAAAAAAAAAACAATAACAGTCCTCCCCTTAAATCCAAATCCTCTTCTTAAACAGAGGATTTACGGATTTAGCATCCCAATATGAACTACTAAATAATTAAATCTGGGTCCATCAAATGCTTTGGTCAATAAATCAGCCACATTATCATCTGTGTGAATTTTAAGCACCTGAATAAGATTTTTCTCATTTGCATCTCTAATAAAATGGTGCCTAATCTCTATGTGCTTTGTTCTTTGGTGAAAAACTGGATTTTTAACAATGCATATGGTACTCTGATTATCAATAAAGATTTTAGTATTCATAAAATTGAACCCATAATCTAGCATTTGATTTTGAATCCAAAGTACCTGACCACAACAGTGAGCAGCAGCAACATATTCTGCTTCAGTGGAAGAAGTTGCCAATACTGTTTGCTTTTTGCACTGCCAGGATATTAATCTTCTACCTAGAAATTGGCATCCACCAGTTGTGGATTTCCTATCACCATTGGAACCAGCATAATCACTATCACTGTAAGCTTCCAACACAAAGGGAGAATCTCTTGGGTACCATAGACCAAGTTTTGGTTGGCCTTTGAGATACTTAAAGATCTTCTTTACTGCATTCAAATTGGAAGTCAAAGGTGTGACCTGGTGTCTAGAACAAGCACTCACTGCAAACATAATATCTGGCCTTGAAGCTGTCAAATACATAAGTGAACCTATCATAGATCTGTATAGATGAACATTAACAGCATCATCAGGTTCATCCTTGGATTTAGGCTTAGCAGCTTCATAGGGTGTTGTTGCAGGTCTCACACTTTCCATAGCAAATCTCCTAAGCATGTCCTGGACATACTTGTCTTGGCTGATAAAATTCCCATCAGGCTATTGCTTGACTTGTAGACCTAAGAAGAATGTCAACTCACCCATAGCACTCATCTCAAATTCTCCTTTCATCAACACCTCAAACTCAGTACACCAGGCCTTGTTTGTAGACCCAAATATAATGTCATCCACATAGACCTGTACTAAGATGATATCCCTGGAATTCTTCTTAATGAAAAGAGTTTTGTCTATAGTACCTCTTCTGTAATTATGCTTTAACAAAAAAGTAGACAATCTTGCATACCAGGCCCTTGGTGCTTGATGAAGACCATACAAAGCTTTCACAACTCTGTACACATGTTTAGGGTAGAAAGGATCTTCAAACCCTTTTGGCTGAGTAACATAGACTTCTTCATTAATTTCCTCATAGAGAAAGGCACTCTTGACATCCATTTGATATACCATAAAACCCATGTATGAGGAAAATGCTAAGAATAATCTAATAGCTTCAATTCGAGCCACTAGAGTAAACACCTCATCATAGTCAATGCCCTCCTCTTGCCTATGTCCTTGAGCCACCAACCTTGCTTTATTCCTAACTACTATACCTCTGGCATCTCTTTTATTCTTAAGAACTCGTTTTGTCCCAATAGCAGTTTTCCCTTCTGGCAAAGGCACAAGCTTCCACACATCCTGATTAACAAACTGCTGCATCTCCTCTTGCATAGCTTCTACCCAATCAAGATCATTAAGTGCTTGAGCAACACTGCTTGGTTCAAGTTGGGATAGAAAATAAGAAAACAGACAGTGGAGATAGTTTGTATGATTGTTCCTTTGTTGATCATGAACATAGCCTGCAAGAGCACTTTTTCCAAACTTGGATTTCTTCAAAGTGCCCCTTGTCAGAACAGGTGAAGTAATATCCCCAATAATCTGTGATATAGGATGAACAGTATGCACCCTTCTTGTGGGAACAGGATCAACAGCTATGGTAGGTGCTAAATTTGTGGCTAAACCACCAAAGTCAGCATCATATGTAGATTCAGAGAAAATGCCAGTAGTAGGATGATGGTGAATGCCCTCCATCTCTGAAGATGATGATATGTGATTAGCAAGGTCAGAAGGAGAGGAAAATCTTGTAGAATTTTCACTTGAGCCCAAGGAGTGACCAGGAGGAAGTAGTGTATCAGCATGAACAGGTTCAACCAGAGAAGAAGATAGAGTAGAAGGAACAGCAGAACCACCAGCAGCCTGATTAATAGTACCAGCAGGAATGCTAGTAGCAGGAACACCACTACCAGCAGGAACCGTATCAGCTATTTTCCAAGTAGCCTTTGCTGCAGAATAGGCGTCATATGCTTGTCCTTGAAGCCTAGCAAGTTCCTCTGCATAGTCTGAAGTACTCTCCACTTGTGGCAGGAAGCAGTATATAAAAAAAATATGAACCTTGGGACCTGAAAAATGGTTAGAAGGAAAAGAAGGAACAACAATCACTTGTTCATCACACTCTGAATCTGAGTCATCGTGTGTACCTGCATGAGTGTTAGTATCTTGAGTACCTGCAGGTTGATTAGATTTAAAACGAGTATAACCTAACGAATCAGTCACATAGTCAAGGTCAAAGTACCACTCATGACCCAGACCCTGAACATTAGGTTTATCTTCCATATATCTCAGATTCAGTGTTTCTTCTATCTTTTTGTTGGATAAATTGTAGACTCTATAAGCTTTACTATGAGCAGAGTACCCAACAAGAAAACCTTCATCAGCTTTACCCTTAAATTTTCCCAAGTGATCACTAGTGTTAAGTATGGTCACATGACAGCCAAAAGGTTTAAGGTGACTAATGTTTGGAACTTTCCCAGATAAAAGTTCATAGGGTGTTTTATTATGGGGCCTAGTTACTAAAACCCTGTTTAGAACATAACAAGCAGTACTAACTGCTTCTGTCTAAAACATGGTAGGTAACTTAGAGTCAGCAAGCATAGTTCTTGCTGCCTCTATAAGGGTTCTATTTTTTCATTTAGCAACCCCATTTTGTTGTGGGGTTCTGGCAACACTATAATCCCTTTTAATCCCCTTGGACCCACAGAGTTCAATTAAGTTAGAATTTTTAAACTCTGTCCCATTGTCACACCTTATAGCCTTAACCTTTTTAGTTAGCTGGTTTTCAACAAAAGTAATGAAATCCCTAAGGATATAAAAAGTCTCATCCTTAGTCCCCAAAAAGAAAACCCAGCTAAACCTGCTAAAGTCATCTGTAACCACCAAGGAATAGTGCTTGTGATCAATGCTTCTGATGGAAGTAGGACCAAAAAGGTCCATATGAAGTAACTGGAGAGGCTCAGAAATGGTGCTGACTGCAGTGATGGCCTTGTAAGAGGCCTTGTGTTGCTTTCCTTTGTTGCAGGCAACACAGTTGTGTTCATTTGTGAAGAGTTTGGAAGGAAGCCCATTGACTAATCCATGTTTTGCCAGCTTGTTCATGTTTTTGAAGTTCCACATAACCATCCTTCTATGCCATTTTGTGACTCATCTAAGGATGCTTTTGCCAACAAACACTTGATTTCTCTTTTCTGAAGGATGTCAGTCAAATGAAGCAGTAGAGAGTTGTCTCCTTGGAACCCGAAGAATAAGCCCGAATTGATCAGGTAGTTGGAACTCCTTGGAGAGTACAAGGCACTCTTTGTCTGTAAAAAGGACTTTGTTCTTGGTATCACAGATTTGTGACACAAAGAACAAATTAAAGTTCTAAAGCTCTTCCACATAATAAACATTCTTAAAATTGAAGTTGGAAGTCCTAATGGTGCCTTTTCTAGTGATTTTACCATCTCCACCTCCAAAAGTGATAGTCCCTCCTTTAATCTTCACAAAGTCAGCCAATTTCTCCTTATTACCTGTCATGCTTCTAGAACAACCACTATCAACAATACCTAAATCTTTATTTGTATGAGGATTGTCCTACAATATACAAGTGAAAGTACAACATTAGTATACATGTGAGACCCAAGTCAGAACTGACTTGGGCCTGCCTTGTGGATCAATAAGAGGAAAACCCTGTAGATTGTTGAGATCCACTATTGTTCTTGGATCCCCAATACATATATGGCATGTTACTTTGCCAAGAGCAACCTGCTGAGGTCTTAACAGCAGTTCCCCATCTTCCCCCATCCATATTCATTTGGTTATATGAGCCAGGCCTACTAAACTGTTGAAAATAATAGCTTTTTGGTCTGGTCATAGGTCTAGCAGCAGGATTATGCCAACCAGCAGCAAATGGCCTACCAGCAGGAACAGATGTTGGTCTATTCCTACTACCAGCAGGAACATAGGCTGGTCTAGGAACAAATGAGGGAATGGTTTCTACATTTTTTCACACAGGTACATTATTCAATCTCAACTGATTCTCATAAAAATCACAATCTCGAATCAAATGAAATTTACTACCATAAACAAAACATTTCTTAGAACCAAAAGACTTGTTTTTACATAGACTAATATTGTTTGACCCATTCCTATTACATAAATTCCTAGGAGTTTTTACATTCTCCTTAAAAGAAAAACTAGGACTTTGAGTGACATTACATGGTCTTTGGTCATCTGTCTTGTGTAAAGTTTTCAAATCAACTGAACTAGAGGCTGAGGCTAATTGGTCTTTAGTCTTGAGGCTTGAGGACTTGACACTTGAAACACATGATGCAAAGCCAGTGGTCTCTGAGTCTGAGGACTTGTCACTGTTATCACAAGAGACAAAGTCATTAGATACAGAGTTAGTTTCAACACAATTATTGGCTTTAACCATAGTTACGGTGTATCATCAATTGTCAGCGGCTTGTTTTGAAGAGGCATTAATGTTCCTGTTAATTGACTGGAAACAGCATGCAATCCCAACAGCTTTTTTTTTTTTGGGGATAAACCTGTCATAGAGAGGTTTCTCTATAGCATCCTTAAGACATGAGTCAAAGATACTAGGTGCAGAGAGATCAAACACCTCATCTGATCCAAAAGTGTCTCCATATCCTAAACCAAATTTTGATCTAGTAGACATGGAGCTATTGATCAGTTTGTTTAGGTTTTTGGAAGAATCCATCCATTTGTCAAACCTTGCCTCAGACTCCTCAAGTTTGACCTTGTTATTCATATTATCAATTTTAGCCTGTTCATTCAATTTTTCAGTATATTTTAGCATGTTGGTGGTGTTGCCTAGGTCTGCAGTCAAGATTCTAATTTTCTCTTCTAAAGCTAACTGATTATTTTGGTACCAAGACTTCTGTTGTTCTAAGTTTTGAAGTGAACTTTTGTATGCTTGTACTTGGATAAAACACTCTTTATATTGCACTTCTAGATTATCAAAATCCTTTTTAAGTTCTGTATAAATATAATTACAACCAAAAGGACAAGATTGTACCTGAGGGGATAACCCCATAAGTGCAAATTGAGTTTCAGCATCAGTAGCATCACTAGAAGTAACAGAAACACCATCAGCACCAACACCAGCAGCAACAGAAACACCATCAGAACCATTACCAGCAGCAACAAACACACCATCAGCAAAAATACCATCAGTACTAACTCCATCAGCAGCATCAACAGCAGGAATAACAGCATCATCCCCATATCCTGCAATCATCCCATAGACTTCAGAAGCACCTTTCTCCATATCTTCACTTTCGTGGTCTGACCAATTGAGCATTGAATCAACTGACACCAAAGCCTTTGGTTCTTCTGATTTATCCAGTTCTTTGATCTTAAATTGAGAATACCTTGTCTTTGAATCCACCTTCTTCCCTGTACATTCTCTTGCAAAATGTCCCAACTCTGAACATTGATAGCACCTGACCTTCTTTTTATCAAACCTGGCAGCATCTTTGTTATTAAACTTGAATTTTCTACCAGCCTTCTTTTCAAATCTATTGATTCGAACAGAAAGCATTGCCATCTGCCATTTGATGTCAAGTTCTTCCAAATCCAACTTGCCAATTTGGTCAAAGTCTTCATAAGTGATCTGTTGTTGTGGATCACTTTCAGCAACAAAAGAGTGAAGAACATTTTCAAGAACATTGCCTGAAGCATCAGCAGAGGAAGAAGTAGTGGTATAGCTAACAGAAGAAGGTTGACATTTGGAATCAGCAGTTGACCACTTGGAATTAGTGCTAGCAGCACTAATGAAAGCTGAGTGTGTAGGAGCAGCAGGAACTCTTGAATCATAGCTAGAACCACCCTTCACATCAATCTCAAGTGTCCTAAGCTTGTTATACAAATCATCAAAGCTTAAGAAATCAAGACCACCCTTTGTTTTAAGGGTGATTGCCACCTGTGACCAAGAAGGTGGTAGAGCTCTAAGGAACTTCATGTTGCAGTCTTCATTATCTGGTCTTGCTTGCATTTGATTAAGTTGACTCAGCACCTTCTGAAACCTATCATATCCCTTGTGCAAACCCTCGGATTCAGATATCTTAAAGTCTGCAAACTCCTGCTTGAGCATTGACTTCCTCATTTTCTTTGACTCTTCATTCCCTCCAAATCTGGCTTTTACTGCCAACCAGATATCCTTAGCATCATCAAGATGATGAAAGTCAGCCATGTGATCCTCTGGAAGAGACTGAAGTAGAATAGTTCTAGCTTTTGTCTCTCGTTGGACAGCAATTTGTTCTTCCATAGTGACAGGAGGAAGAATCATTATGTTGCCTCTAGGATCTCTGCCGGTCCGTTTTCTGCTGTTTCCATGAAGAACAATGTTCCACAGATTGTGATCACTGTTCATTATCCAATATTCCATCTTCATTGCCCACGTTTCATACTCGTCCTTCTTCAAATAAGGAAATTTGGCATTACTGCTGGAAACAGTGGTTGAATTATATTGCTGGAATTGAGGCTGAGTATTTTGAGAGGGTTGTGCGGAGTGGGAAGTTTGTGACTCAAATACAGGTTCAGTAGTTGCCACAGAAAATACTGGTTCGGATGTTGTTGGGATGGAGAATGAAGATTCGGATGGTGATGGTACAGTAAACGGTGGTGTGGGATACGGTGAAGTCATTGTAAAGGTTTAGGAGCAAGAACAGTAATTATTCTTCAACAGAGACTCTCTCCAGGCTCTGATACCACTTGTAGGTCTCAGCCCTAGATAGATCTTTTAAGCCTGTGAAGGATATAGAGCACTAATGTAATCAAAAGTAACTCTGTGAGAGACTCTAACAAAACAATCTATTGTTCACGCGGAAAATAAACAATAGTGCTAAAGAAGAATTACTAAAAACAATACTTTGATCCTCTATGGATCTTTTCTATTAATCGTAAAACTGTTTCTTGATTGTTCAATCATCTATCAAGCCTAAACCGTGTGGTTTCATTTATAGATATGAAACCCTAAACTAATTCTCCTAGAATTACGTTTGCATGAGTCTATCTATTACTTCTCATGTCTATCCATACTAGAACATATCCCAGAGTCACTACGTTACTCTACTAGGACTAATAATATAACCAGCAGGAACTATATACCTGCCAGTAGGAACTTTAATACTAACAGTAGCAATTACTCTACCAGTAGGAACTACATACCTACCAGTAGGAACTAATAAATACAAATATACCTAACACCAGGCTTTTGACACCCCACAGAGACTAGTATCGGGACTTACGGACCTTAGGTTTCAAAAACTATCAGGTTTCCCGTATACATAGCTTATAAAATAGAATAGTCAAAGTTCAAAAGCATATATTTGAATTTAACAAAAAAAATCTATTTATTAATTCAAACTTAATATTAGACATTTATGCAATTGTAACCTTCGACCTTTTAGAAGGCTGCAACATCGGTTGTGAGCCGGCAAGATGCAGCAAACTTTTATCAGTCTCGGATTTTTATTCTTACTATGGGCTTTCTTTAGAAGGCTACCACATCGGTTGTGAGCCGGCAAGAGGTAGTAAACTTTTATCAGTCTCAAATTTTATTATTATTATTATTATTATTATTATTATTATTATTATTTATATAGAGAAGACTTCTTTTTGAAAAATTCAAGTATAAGTTTGAACTAAGATTAAAATTTTTGCTATATATTACATAAAAATTGTTGATTTAAGTTTAATCTCCAAAAACAGCACGTTTATTAATCCGGTTAAGAGCTTATGGGAGAAAAAGCAACAAGTTACATACATGAGCTCTTAAGATTTCCAACTAATCCTTGTTTAGCATCATACTCATACTTAACTCTATCATTTTTCGTTCTTCGTGAATTTTCGCGAACGCTAAGCCTAAAAGTTAAGAAACAAGCTAGAGCTCAACACGCTCGATCGGGTCAAAATTTATTCTTATTCTACCCAGCAAGAAAGTCAAAATTGTGACAAAACACTTATTTTATTTTTAAATATTTTTAAATTTTTTCATATTTTTGAAAATTTTTGTGGGAAAACGGGGTACGTAAGAACAACAGGTAAAAGTAGGCAAGATCATATCGAAGATATACCACCCCATACTAAAATTAAACATTGTCCTCAATGTTTCCTAGCCTAAGACTTAAAAACCCCATACTAGAACTCAAAAAGGTCGAATGCATAACTCAAACATGAAGAAAGTATCACAAAAATCTTTAGCCGTTTATTAAGTGTGCTACAAGATAAATGTTAGTCGATAATAATCTTTAGGATATATATATATATATGTTAAAATAAAAAGACAAATATTCGTGAAAATATAAAAAGAAATTTATTTTTAAAAAAGTTCTCAAAAAATTTCTATTAAATCAAGTATGTTGGTGCATAAAACTTTTGTAAAAGAAGTTTTTCTAATTTTGAGTTTTTATACGTTTTTTTAATGCACAAAAAAAGAAATTTTGATGCACAAAAATTTTTTGATGCACAAAATTTTCAACTTGTTATAGTTTGATGCGCAATAAAATTTTGATGCAAAAAGTCAATAGAAGTTGGGTACAAAAATGAATTTTTGATGCACAAAAAACCGATTTAATGCACAAACGTTTTTTTCATAAAAAAATTTCGGCAAAAATATCCACTTTTAGAAAAACTTCCTTCATAACTTTTTCATGCACCAACATACACGATCTTGTGGAATTTTTTTAGAATTTTTTGAAAACTTTAAAAAATATATATATTTTTTTATCCTTCTCACGAATATTTGTCTTTTTATTTGATCTTTATCCTATATATATATATAGAGTAAGGATCCGGTGAGAATTAAAAGTATAATGAGAAGAATAAGAATGATTTATAGCTACACATTTTAATTAGGAGAGAGAATTTTAAGGGGAGATGCATCCATTTTTGTAGGTGCATCTAAAATGTGTGGTTGTGATTTCTTCTTATCATTCTCATTTTAAGTTTTCTTCTTATTTGATCATAACTATATATATAACTATACGACAAAAGTTCCACAAGGAACAAGGTCAAAAAAAAAAACATATAGATGCATCCTGACCATTCATTTTTTTTAATTATAAAAATGATCCAACGGTGGTGTTGAAACAATGACCATCAAAATCAAATCCCGCCTGTTTTTCATTTCATCTCATTTTCATCTCATTTTCATTTAACATAAAACACACACACAACACACACACCCACCCTCCCTAATCGGAACCCTAACACATCACCACCATCACCATCGGAACCCTAAAACATCACCATCGAAACACATCACCACCATCACCATCACCATCATAACCCTAAAACATCACCATCGGAACCCTACTATCACCATCGGAACACATCACCACCATCATTGGAACACAGCGCCACCATCACCACCATCATCATACTCGGAACCCTAACATCAGCGCCATCGTTAAAACAACACCACCATCGATCAAAATAAGCATTTAAATGGACATACGAGAAGAAATCCGACTATCAAAAGAGGATAAGTTGCCGGAATCATCTGGTTTGCCTTATTCCGGTCAACAAAGTAAGTTTTTTTTTTCTTCTTTTTTTTGTTCGTTTGATGCTTATTTTTTGTGCTTATTTGTGTTTTTAGTGTTATTGTGTTTTAGATAGATGATAGTGCTTATTATGTGGTTGTGATGATTATGTTTTTTGTTAAGGGAGTTAGTTAATCGAAATGAGTATTCTATGGCAATACAGTGTTTTGAATTTGCTGTGGGTCGCGAAAGGCGAAAATTGAGCGAGTTCGGTTATTAGTGTGTTAGGAAGGTTAGGGAAGATTGAGTTTGCGAAAAAGGTTTTCGAGACTAGTTTGAACCAAGGGTATGGTAATTCTGTTGTGAATCTCATGAGATTCTGTGTGTGAATCTCATGTGATTGTTATAAGCTCATTAGTTCATATACTTATGACTTATGTGGTTTTCGGCTTATGTTGCATAAGGTATATTTATTAGTTTCTTTTTACCCAAAAAAAACATAAAACATAAAATTTTTTTTATTATTTTTGAAACTTTTCGTCTCGTATAAGCTTATGGATGTTTGTTTGTTTCGGCTTCTGTTTTCGTCTCGTTTAATATGTTTTGAGCTTTTGAGTGTTCTAAATTAGGGAATTTGTTATTCTTAACGAAATATGCAGAAGTTTGTAATTCTTTTTTGTTTACTAACGGTTTTTTTATATTTTTTTGTTTAATGTTAGGTGTTAAGGGACGGAGGGGTCTTGTTTCTCCTAGGAAAGGGCGGGTTCCGATGAGTGAAAGGGTTTTCAACCCAACGCCGATAACTCAATTTAATCCGGTTACTAATGAAGTTTTGAATGATAATGTAAAGTTGGCTGTATAGGACGAAATGCAGATATTGTGAAGAAAATCCGGTTATTGTAACCAAAATCCAGTGGGCAAGTTCTGAAAGGATCCTTTAAGGTATAGTCGTAGTGTGAAGGGAAAGCCGGCCAGTGTGATCAATAAGCTGTCTCTTGGTAAAAGTAATGTTCCGGTGGCTAAGGATGATGTCGTTAAAATTAGTGTTGATAAAGAGGCTCTTGTAGACAAGGCGAGTGTGCTGTCAGTTACTAAAACTAATGTACTGACACAACTTGAGACTGTGGAGCCTGATGTTGTTAATGACAAGGTGTCTAAGGAGAGTGTGCTGTCTACTGGTAATGTTGTTAATGACAAGGTGTCTAAGGAGAGTGTGCTGTCTACTGGTAATGTTGATGTTGTCCAAGTTGATCCGGCTAAGGTGGTCATTCAGAGTGTGCTGACACAACTTGAGAATGCGCCTGATGTTGAGAATTCTGCGCCTGATGTTGGTAAAAGTAATTTGTTTTTCCAAATTATTTTACACTTCATTTAAACTGAATCACTTTGGTTAATCACATGAGGTTAGCTTATATAAATAAATGAACGTCTGAATCTCATGAGAATCACAACATAATCTCATGAGATTCACAACAGAATCCCATGAGATTCAGTGTAGAATCACATGAGATTTTTATGTAGTCTCATTTGATTTTAGTTTATCTCATATTATTCTCTTTGTAGTCTCATCGACTAATTTTTTTCTTATATAAATAAATGAATGTCTGAATCTCATGAGATTCACAACAGAATCTCATGAGATTCACAACAGAATCCCATGAGATTCAGTATATAATCACATGAGATTTTTATGTAGTCTCATTTGATTTTAGTTTATCTCATATGATTCTATTATGGTTCATTTATTTATATAAGACTGATAAGCATAACCTCATGTTATTAACTATAGTAAATTAGACTGATGTGATTGAGATTGATAAGCATAAGGCTGATGTCGTGAAATCGTCTAATGTAGTTGCAGATAAGAATGTAGTTGCAGACAAGGTTGATGTGGCTAAGGATGTTGTCCAAGATGATCCGGCAAAGGTGGTCAAGGAGAGTGTTGCGAAAGACAAACCAAAGGGTAGTGCGTCATCTGTTGTCGTGAATAAGGATAATAGAGAAGGTGTTAATGACAAGGTGTTGGGTGTTGTTGCGAAAGACAAACCAAAGGGTAGTGTGTCATCTGTTGTTGTGCGTAAGGACAATAGAAAAGAAAGTTCCGAGAAAGAGGTTTGTTTTATTTGTTATTCCAAGTTATTTTACACTTCATTTAAAATGAATCTCATGAGATTCACAACAGAATCTCATAAGATTCACAACAGAATCTCATGATATTCTCAACAGAATCTCATGAGATTCTCAACAGAATCACATGAGATTCACAACAGAATCTCATGAGATTCACAACAGAATCTCATGAGACTTTTATGTAGTCTCATTTGATTTTAGTTAATCTCATATGATTCTATTATGGATAATTAATTTATATAAATTAACCTCATGTGATTAACTATATTACTGAATTTGATCAACTACAGGCTTTGTTTCAAAAGAAGAAGAAATTGAATGTTGTTTCGAAAGACAAGCCAAAGTCTAAGGCTTCTGAGTTGGTGAAGAGAAAAAGGAAGGGTGGTCCGGATTCTGATTCAAATTCTGCTGATGAAGAAGAGCATAGTAAAAAGAAACCTGATCGAAAACAAAAGAAGTTAAAGGCTGGTTTGAAGAGGAAGACGAGTGGTTCCGATGCTTCGGATTCTTCTTCTATTGATTCAAAAGTTGTTAAGCAATTGATCAGTCAATTGACAAAGAAGGTAAAGAGAGAAGAATCTGACGAGCAGAGTGTGCGAAAAAAAGGGAAGAAAAAATTGACGAAGAATGTCAAGAAAGAAGAATCTGACGATGAGGGCAAGAAAGGTAAGAATAAAGAGAAACAACTAACGGCTGAAGAAGCTGCATATCAAGAGTATCTTTCCAAATTTCCAGCTTTTCATGCAAGGACCACTCCTGTATCCCTTTTTTCTGCCATCCGAAATTCAAATGTTGATATGTTGCGATTTTTGAAGGATATAGGGTTTAGTTCATTAAACAATGTCGCCATAGATAAACTCCCAATGAAGTTGGGACGGTTTGTTGTGTCCCGGTTCAAAAACTACAAGTTGAGCTTCGATACTGGTGATCAAATTGAGGTAACCCATTCAAAAATCCATGATATGTTAGGTATTCCGGTTGGAGGACATTCTTTATTTAATTTGGTTGAAAGAGAAACTGGTGATGAGTTTGTAAAGAAGTGGGCTGCTCAATTTTCTCCTAAAGAATTGAAGCAAATCCGAGTTAATGATATTGCTCGGATATTGGTTGGTTCTAAAGAAATTGACTTTCTTTTTAAAGTTAATTTTCTTACTTTGTTTACTAACACAATGTGTAAGGCTGATGGGTTGAAAGGCGAGATTTGTCTGGATGTTGTTAAACGCCTTCGGGAAGATACAGTGATTTCTCAGATTGATTGGTGTGGATATGTTTATGACTGTCTTCGAGACACTAAACTCCCGAATGGAACTAATAATTACCTTGGTCCATTAACGTTCCTTATTGTAAGTTTCTAATTTCCACTAAATGTTCTTTTTCATGTTTCTAAATTTAGCTAAATTTTGTTTTTTTCTTTTCTTGTCAGCTTTTATATCTAGACTCAACCAATTTCGAAAGTGTTCCGGTTGTCCGCACACGACCAGCTATTAAAAGTTAGACATCATACTTAATGAAACAAAGGCAAGAGCTTGAACTTAAAAAGCATGTGGTTGGGCTTTTACCTATTAATTTTGAATGGCCAAAGCTGAGATGGAAGAAGCTGAAGGATTTATTGTTTCTGCGGAAAATTCTGAGAAAGAGGTATGTGTTTTAGATTCATAATAAAATCACATTTGAATCTCATGAGATTCTGAGTAAATCACATGAGATTTAAATGGAATCTCATGAGATTCAAGTGGAATCTCATAAGATTCTATGTGAATCTCATGAGATTCAGTCACATGAATTACATGAGATTCTGTTTGATCTCATGAGATTTAATCATTAATCTCAAGAGAACATAAGAATCTCATGAGATTAAGAGTAATCTCATGAGATTCACTATGAATTTCATGAGATTCATAGTGAATCACATGAGATTGAGAGTGAATCTCATAAGATTCTCTATGAATCTCATGAGAGGTGAATCTCATGAGATCCTGTCTGGTGTGATTTTATATGAAGTCTCCTATCTGATGTAACACCCCTAAAAATGTGTGTCGCAGCGGAAGTATGCCCGGAGGAGTTATTTCATAATACACAGCGCTAGATACAAGAGAACGACCTCTAAAAGTGTCGTTTAAAAAATAATCTCGTTGATTTTCTTGAAATTGATATAACATTTGTCCCATAATTGCATCACCATGAAAAACTTGA
>BQNB010011088.1:6064-16064 GCA_026074375.1 Tanacetum coccineum
CTACTGTGTGAGTGTTTGGCTATATTAGGTGACCTTAGACAGTTTTGATGCTGCTACTAAAACTGATCACGATCTTTAAAGAAACACACAATCTGCTACTTAAAACTTATTATCAGATAAGTGCTTGCATAGCTTATATTTGCTTAATAATAGTTCTTTAGATGTTGGAACTTCGTTAAGATATGCAGTTGCTTAATAATAATAGTTCTTTAGATGTTGGAACTTGGAGTAGTGGTTTTACATTGAGATTCATGTTATTTAGTATGCCATGGAGTCGTGGTTTTGTCAAGTAAGAAGATGAGTGTTATAACATTTTGTTGCAGGCCCCATAAAGACCGGCTTTGCAACTAGTCCCTTATGCCAATTTTGCTTCTGATTCTTTGATCCTATGTAGGTAAAGCCGAACAGGTTTGATATGGACCATTTAGTTTATTGAATTTCTGTAAAATGTTGACTAGGATATGTTTTATAAACCCCTAAATAGGAAGATGCTTTAAATGAGTTGGGTCGAACATTTTAAAGGTATTAATTCAGTTTTATCTTTCACAAATGAGGAACATCGAATATAATTTTAATACGTCCCCTGATACTTAATCGAAGTAAAATGACCAGACGAAGAAATAAATAAGGATGTTGCTATATTGTAAACAAACTCATTTGAGGCGTTTCTTTTTATAGCATGGTATGTAACATATTCACATCTTTTTATGTTTCAAAAAGCTATTAAGCTCTTTCAAGGTGTAATTTTTCTTCTCTAAATATTTACAGCTTCTTCAACATGTTGTGGATCGAAATTTCATCCTGAACATGGTGCTATGGCTGTTTGAATATTCAAGAAACTTAAGAATGTGGTATAATTGATTCTTATTAGGTTACATTAACATTTATTTGATTGGCACCAACTCTTCCATCAAGGGCCTAATTAAAAAATAAATAAAGTTAGGTGTTGTAGCTGCTCTTGTGTTAACAACCATTAGTACTAGATAATGTTGCAAATGATGGAATAAGCATGTACTTTACAAGTATGTTTTATTAAAATTTTATAATGAATGTTGGAGATTGAAACTTTAATTTAGTTACTTATTTTTGTTCATTTACTCTTTCTTGAAATGTTATTAGTATGACGAGTGCAAGTCTTTTTTTCTAAGATTCGTAAATAGTTTTAGTTCTTGAAAAGTATATGATAGTTGTCGTTTTTCTCACGATTTTAGAACGACAAGTTATGTCTAAAAGCTATATCTAGATATGTTGTAGTGTTTAGCATTCCAAAATGCATGAAAGATGCAAATGAGTGAATTGGGCAAACATCTCTAATATGAAAAAGTAAATTTGATATAGTACATGTAGAGGTGGCAAAATGGGCGGGCCAGTGCTGTGTGTTCACGCAACGTTTTCGCCGTTCGTTTTCCCCCCCCCACCCCCCCCCCCCCCCCCCCCCCCCCGCCCTTTGTATATGTCTTTATACATGTTTTCACACGTTTTTCTACGTTTAGTACATTTTTATATATTTTTACGTTTTTATACGTTTGTGCAACTTTTTGTACGAAATCGTATAAAAACGTACAAAAACGTAAAAAAAACTCTATTTTCGTACGTTTCACACATTTTTCTACGTTATGTACCGCCAAAATAGAGTTTTGTACTATTCGTTCAAATTTTAGGGTGACATAACTCTATTTTTCCTTTCAAAATCTACGTGTCTCTCCCGTAATATCTGACACCAACTCATAAATTTTAGAACACTAGCAACTCATAAAGATTATTTCGTGTTTTCTTTTTATATATTAAAAATTTGGTGTAATTATTTATTTAACACAAAGATGAATATATAAAAAAATAAGTCCTAGCAAAGACGCTAAAACTTAAAGTAACAATAAGTCAACAAAAAGAATTTAAAAACATACATCAAAAAAAATGGTAAAATCCGAGGACTTTTGAAAAAACTGCAGGGATCAAAGGGTGAAAAAAGCTTTTTTGACACGAAAGGAGCCGCCAGGGATGGTGTTCCTCCCCCCCCCCACCCAACCCACACCCCCCCCCCACACCCAAACCACAATCCCCCCCTTCCAACAATTCCCCCCAATATAAAAAAAAGAGTCTAGCAAGACGCTAGAAACTTAAAGTACAATAGAGTCAACAAAAAGAATTACATAACATCAAAAAATGGTAAAATCCTGAGACTTTAACTGCGAGGGAATCAAAAGGGATGAAAAAACTTTTGACACGAAGGCCGACGGATCGGTTTTCACTTCGGCAAAAGAAAAACCCCCCATCCCGGAGGCTGAGCCACCGGTTTTCACTTCGGGATGGATTTTGATGAAACCCCAAACAAGTCCCGAGAGAAGGATGAAAAGAAGAACCATCCTCAAAACCGACGAAGATGCCAAACGAAAAAACCTTGGTGTAATTTAGATGACAGCAACTCATAAGGTTAACAGCTAACTCTATTTTCTTTTTTATTTCGCGTTCTCCCGCAATAACTAAATGAGTGTAACATAAGATTAATAGTTGACGACCATTCTTGGCTAAAGAAATAATCAAAAAAACAAATTGAAGAAAACGACTTAGTTAGATTTTGAACAAATATACATTTCACGATACAATATTTGAACCCTCCCTAAAAGATAATAGTGATATACCAAGTTAGGGTATGTTTGGAAGACAGCTTTTAAGAGCATTTTAAATCATTAGCGTTTAGCATTTAGCATTATTATTATAAAGCTCGTTTGAAAGAAAGCATTTAGCATTTATAAAATTATAAAAACGCTATTTTTCCAATGCTTTTTGAATGAGCATTAGCATTTAGCGTTACATTATTTTACACATTAAAATTACAGTTACATCTATTCTACCAAACACTTTTATAAATTAAACTGCTACTGTTAAATGCTACTGCTAACTGCTAATGCTAACTGCTTACTGCTTACTGCTTATTGCTAACTGCTAACTGCTACCGCTTGTTTTACTTTCGGGGGATAGATTTATCCCAGGTAGTAGCATAAGCAAGAGTGGGAAGGATATTTTGGTCAATCCTATAACGAGCATCCTTAACGGTAAAAGTACCATTATGACCAAGACTCCAAGTACAAGTATCTTCATTGACATCAATATTTAGTTGACCCCAATACTTAAAACTTAAAACTTCATCTTTATTAACCCCAATACCATAAATATTAGACTTGTGAATATTAATCTTGTGAATATTAACCCCAAGCCATTCATTTAGCCATACTTAAAACTTCATCTTTATTAACCCCAATACCATAAATATTAGACTTGTGAATATTAATCTTGTGAATATTAACCCCAAGCCATTCATTTAGCTTGGCGTTAAATGGAGAAGATGCTAAAAAAGTGCTACTTTTTGGGTTTTCCCACTTGAAAGAAAGAAAAACATATGCACCAACAACACAATCTAAATTCCTTTTAGAGCACACGGTATGATGGCTAAAACATCGCGCCAAACTGGCATGCAGTCCCAAATAGCTTGAGCCATTTCCAAGTTACCAGACCGCCGTCTTGCACGCCAAATCCCAAGCCATTCCTTTGGCTTGGTGTTAAATGGAGAAGATGCTGCCTTTTGAGGTTTTTTTTAATTGAGTTTTTGTGTTCAGTTTATGTTTTAATTGGGTATGATGAGTCCTAAAAAATATGATAAATGGCTTTCGCCACTAGCAAGGGAGTGTTTTGATGTTTGAAAGTGAAATGCTGAGATGCGCTCAGGTGACATTTTGGCTTGAACCACCACACCTCTAGTCTAAATTACACTGCCGTTTCTTTATCTATGCATTTTACACCCCATGGCTCTAGCTTTCAACAGCATACAACACATTATGAGAGATGTTGAACGGGGCTGGTGGCTCCGTTACTTAATAGAATCTCAAATGATGAATATTGCTAATTTTGGAAAGTTACTAAAAATAGAAAGTTACTAAAAATGGAAAGTTACTAAAAATAGAAAGTTACTAAAAATGGAAAGTTACTAAAAATGGAAAGTATAACTTAAATGAATGGTTTTAGCACACACACGAATGTTATCATATTATTTAGGTTCGGGTCAAGGAGGACGAGTTATTTTGATTAGTCCTGAGGTGTTTTCTTTGATTATTGCTTTGGCTTCGAATAAGGTACAGATATTCTGACCCTTATCATTAAGGACATTCTCATGACATATTCCTCTCTATTATTGATTACTTATGTGAATGCTATACACATTTGCTCCTGATACCATAAATTGTAAACGCCCCGACCTCAAAAGGGTAGAAAGTATTACAAATATGGTGTGACACACACAAAGGCATACATAATCATAACACAAAGCATAAACAGCCGAAAGTCTAAATAAATAACCAAAAAAAAATAAGTCAACATGAACTTAAGGTACATAAGTTCTTAAAGACAGACAATATCCAAACGGAAATAACCGAAATAAAGAAGGTCTCGAAAAGGTAACAAATCATATATCAATAACTCAGATCTCTAGGTAAGTCACACATCTCAGCACTCCATATCCCTAAAGCAACCCACTCCTAGCTTATTACCTGCCAAGTAAAAAAGCAGAAAAAGAAAGTGCGACTGAGCTTACAAAGCCCATTGAACAGATATAAATAATCGAACGCAAAAGATAACGGAAAATCAAAGGATAGATATAATGTGCAAAAGGATATCACAAGGACATGATCAAAGATACAAATATAATTAAAGACAAATCAGAAGTCAATTCAAGTGTCTAAGGTAAGACATGAATCATAAAGTCAATCAAGTCCCACACATACCAAGCCCGAAACAAATCATATCAATAAGTATCCCATAGGGAGTCGCGAGCTCCAAAATTGGACAGACTTGTATTCACCCAAACATCATCACAAAATAATACATATATCAGCTTTTCAAAACAACATACAACACATTTATGAGAGATGTTTGAACGGGGCTATTGGCTCCGTTATATCATGATATGCAGCAAGTATAACTCCAATCTTTTTCAAGGTCTATATCATGCGAGTTATAGCAGTCCTAAGGAATTTGTTCAGTGTGTCGAAAATGTAATCTTACTACTAATGATCGTGACTGCTTTTATATCACTGTTGCGTCAAATGAACTTTTAGGGGGGGCGTCAAATGCTTATAGAGGGCTACAGTAATTCCAAGCTTAGCTATCGACATAAGATTACTAGCTTAGCTATCGCGTAACTATAGTAGGAGATGATATAATGTAAAAAAACTCATGTTCAAAGTATTTTTCGAGACTTTTTTTGTTTGCTATCAAAACTTTCAACCCTCTTTTTAGGTATAGTCCAGGAGAGTGAGGAAAGGGGTTGTTAAAGCTAATAATTCATGAAAGAAACCAGCAAAAAAAATCGGTAACTCATAATTTGTCCAACTTATTGCCCATCTATAATAAGCTAGAAAAGACAAACTAACATGTAGAATAGTAGCACACACAGAAATTGGGTTCACAAAATTCATTTCATTGAAGACATAAATCTTTAAAGTCTTGGTAGCAAAACTACAGGCATACAAAATTAAGTCTTGAAAACACACATAAAATTAAAAGGAGCTGAGATAATCCATAAGTTTACTCGTCTTCCTGGCTGCGCAACCTGGCTAATTTGTTGGTAACAACAATGTCCAAACACACACACACACACACGCTGCAACAATCATCCTTCCTCTTGCGGTAATACCACATTTTGCGCAATCTCAGCCAGTATGTCCTGAAAACAAACGCCAAAAATTAGAACAATTAACACAAGAATAGGCACCGAAAGAATGTTAGCAATGTCCCATACGAGTTAAAAATATAGTACCAACTGTTATAATTTCTTTTTATTTTAAAAAGTAACTCACTAACAAATATTCATAAATTAGAAATCATAGTTGTGCATGATAAGCAAACAAAGATTTATGATAAGCACACAATGTACCTGACACACACATCATGAAGCAACCTCCAACTCCTTGGCGTTGTGAACAACAAACTTCTTGAACCCATTTGGCAGATAGTGTAGGGTCTTCTTGTCTGAGGCGTACCCAATGTTGGGCATAAGAGTGACACCCTTGAACTTCCTCCTCACACGAGAGTCAATACCCTTGGGTCTTCTCCAGTTTTCCTGCAACAAAAGGATATGTTAATAAGTAACAAAAATTAAGTAAAATCAACCAGTATAAGCTAAGAGCAGTCGCACTCAAATCTCATATCTTGAATAAGATCACTTAAATGGGGTTTGTTTGAGTGTAATTTTGGCTTATGTAGTTTCAGATTACATTTCATAAGCCCATTTTCAAGCTTGGTTTTTAATAGTACAGGATTAAAATAGATTGTTATGTATAAGCTCAAAAGTTTTAAACATAAACCCAAAAAAGGGCTTAAAAAACATAGGCTCACAAGCCCAAGAATATTTTTTACTAGTAGCAAAAAGACCCCTTACTATCACAATCAATAACTATTGCATTTGAAATTTACTTATTAATAGGATAAACACTTCAAAAATGTTATGTTATAAAAAAAAATACATACTTAAAATTACAAAAATGTTATTTTACTTTCACACAGTTTATCACATGAAAAAAACAAATCACCAAAATTCAAAAAGAAACAAAGAAAACATGATGTCAAAACATCTTCGCAGAAATGCAGAATGCTAACAAAACAATCTTAAAAACAGTCTATAAAAGACCACAACAATCTGAACTATTGGCTCCAATTATGCAAGTGTGAAATAAGATTAAAACTAAGAATACCTTAACGCATATCTTCCAGTCACTGTGGGGCCTCTTAAACTTCTTGACACGCTTCTTCACGATCTTCTTATCAAGCTTAGGAACTGCCATTGCTTACCTGAAAATAAGTAATCAAAACTTGAATCAATGCAAACCTTACAGTCACACTTAGTTAGTGAACAAGGCAAAGCATTAAACAGAAGATAATGTGAGATGACAACGGCGCAAACACACACTGTATTTCTTTACATCAAACTTGATCAATGTACAAATACAATGTTTATTGCAAATTTGCATCTATGAAAACCGTTATGGTTATCAGACATTTATCATATAGCCAATTCCTAAACCTGAAGCATTTTTTTGTCACCAAAAATAAGCAAAAATCGACATCTTATTATCTAAAACAAAAAAAAACCGTTTCACAAAGTCATAAATAATTCGCCAACCTCAGTTTAAAGTGTTCATCTAAATTGTTTATTGCTTTTTTTAAATAAAAAAAAGCACAAGTATTTCAAAGAGACTTGCTTCCTTCAAATGCATCAATAGTATAGATTTATTTATTTGGGAACTATATTGACTAATATAATTTCAGAAAAAGCCAATAAAATATAACAAAAACCAAATAAGCCAAACACACAAGACAACAAACATTAACAACATTCTACTTACCTCAACATCAAACAGATATACTAAGAGGTGTCCTATTAAAGCTATTTGTGGACTTATGAGCTTATTTGATTTCGGCTTATTTTGAGACTCATCGGCTTATAAACGTCTTATTCACATAATCTAGTAAGCTTATAAGACCAAAAATGTAGAGATCATGAAAAATAAGGTGAAACCACATAAGCTGATAAGCCCAAAAACAAGCTTACACAAACACCCCATTATATTAATAAAATATAAAAACTAAATGGGCTTTTAATCATTATCGATGAATCAA
Organism: Tanacetum coccineum; assembly: GCA_026074375.1. NCBI lineage: Eukaryota > Viridiplantae > Streptophyta > Magnoliopsida > Asterales > Asteraceae > Tanacetum > Tanacetum coccineum. The sequence goes on from BQNB010011088.1 coordinate 13,733, forward strand.
TCAATACGAAATATAACAAAAACATATCTTAAACTAAGCAAATGTATAATTAATATAAAAACTATACCCTGATAATACAGTAACAAAGTTTGTGATATATATCTAAACACAATAGAATATATAAAATTTGAAATGAGAAAAGAGATGAGTTAAAACCTGCAAATGGGAGATGATATGAGGCGGCTGAAGAAAACTCTGCCTACAAGTGATGAGTTTAGGGTTTACATATACACTTGCTTTTCAAACTAAGGGTTTGCTCATGGGCCGATATAATTATTTGGGCCTCATATTTAGATTTGGGCCATATATATTTAAAATAAATTTTAAAAAGTTTCCTTCATTAACGCTAATCTTCGTCATGCTGTTTTTCTCTTACATCCATTAGTTGGATCCCTGCCAGCATTGCTCAAACTAACACACACAAACGCTTTCTTTTTAGGCGATTGGCGTGATCACATCAAGATTGTTTACACCTAACGAGAATTAAATTCGAGATTAATGTCACTAAACACCTATGAGTGGTCACGAACAATCAAGTTGAAATGAAATAAGTCCTAACTATCGTACCTTAAGTAATATATATGTTGTTTAACGCAATTCCTTAAAAAATTCATGCCTAAACAATTAATCATGTGATATTGATAGGAATGTATATTTTTTTTCTTTCATAATCTTCACCACTAATCTTGTCATTTGTCATCATGTTAGAGTTAGGTGGTGTTTGTTTTCTTAAAAATGCCTTTTAATAGCATTTTAATCTGACTCATTCAGACGCGGTCAGACATTTGGGTCATTAAGACTGTTTGTTTTTTTCAAGTCATTCAGAGGCAGTAAGAGGCAAGCAGTGTTAAGAGCGTTTGTTTTTTTTCTGATCATTAAGAGGCAGTAAGAGGCATAAACCTCTTACTGAACTAGATGTGGAGGGGGTGTGATAACACCTTTTAATGTCTTTTTTTTCTTACTTTTTTTGTTTTTATTTTTTTTCTACTTTGTTATGATTTTTTTTATTTCTTTATTTTTTTTCTTGTTTTACCTTTTTTATTAAAAGTATTAAATAGAATCATTGCATATTTTTGTTAGATAAAGAGTGTATAAGATGATATGTGTCAACTCATATTTTGTTCAAATTGAAAGGTACTGTTTTGGACTCATACATCTCAATTCTAACACGACTCATTTAGTTAATCGTTTAGTTAATCGTTTTAAGAATTCAATTCAAACTTTAAATTGATTATATTATAAATGTTTTTTATTTATTTAATGAAGTTTATTTCTTGTGCGAATGCAATCGTTTTATATTTAAATTGTAAAAATTATAGACACACACACAAACACATCTAGACATTTTTGATCCAAAAACAAACAGTTTTTTTCATTCAGATCAGATTTCCCAATACCACATTATTCAAAATGAAGATGGAAAATCAGATTTCACACTTTTGCACCAAATATTAGATTCAGATGTGCGACATCACAGATACACACACACATAGCCTCTTAATAAACAAACAGCACCTTAGGCATGAATTTTAGTCATGCAAATCATTTTCCGTCGTGGTAAACTTTAGGCGTATAGCCATGGCCGGATTAAGCACATGTGCGGATAGTCGAACACCGCACAGGGCCTCTGATTTTGGAGGCCCCAATTTCTAAAATGTACATTTAAGTATTAGACTAAACTTGAGACTGAATTTAGACTCTTAAATGGCATATTAACATAAGCATAGACTTTTACGGTGTAAGCCGCATCAAAGAAAATAAAGGTTTGAGTCATGATTTAATGGCTGAAACTATTACTCGGTCTTTTGATGTGCACTTGGGTGTTAAGAGAAAAGGGAAAGAGAGAGAAAAGAGAAGCAGTAGCGCGCCAGCGACTGCCCGCTGTTGCTGGCCCCCCGCCCCCCCCTCGCCGCCCACAGCGCGGCCCGTTTGCTTCCCCCCCCACCCTTATCCACACTCCCCGCTTTCCCGGGCCATGTCCGTTCTGGGCCCCGCGCGCGACCCCCCCCCGTACGTTCGGACCCGCCCGGACGCCAACCTCCTCCCTCGCCTTCCTCCCCCTTCCCCCTTCCTCCCCCCCCTCCTCCCCCCCCCGCCCCCGCCCACCCCCCCCAACTGGACCCCCCCCCCCCGCCTCCCCTCCTGTCGTCGTCGCCCTGCATCCTGGTAGCGCTTCGGGGGGCCGCTGTCTGTTTCGTCAGGATCATGGGCGGTCGCCCGTAAAACCGGATCCATCCCGGCCGCCGCCCCGCCATACCCAACGCCCCGAGTTCCTTAAGCCATCTCCACCTTCTCACGCGGCTCCCCCCACCCCCCCCCAGCCCCGTCCTTT
>BQNB010011088.1:21064-66795 GCA_026074375.1 Tanacetum coccineum
ACACGAACAAGAAAGGTGGGAACATTAACACTTCCATTTGATGAAAATAATTCATCAATAGAGAATGCATTGGCACTTCCCACCCTCCACCAATTGAAAACCTTTACCCACACACTCATCGCTAAATCACAAGTGACCAAGCAATGAGCACATGTCTCCACGATATCGTTGCAACATGGACAAAGAACCGAATCCAAATCAATGCCTCTTCTATCTAGCTCCACACGAACCGAAAGTCTTCCTTTTAGCGCCCTCCACACGAAAATGTTAACTTTATTAGGAACCAATCTATTCCAAAGCGTCTCATGCCCTCCATTTTCAACGTGCAGATTCTTCTCCTCCACCAATATTGCTAGGTCTTTAACCGTGAACTCGCCGTCTTCACCAAGCAACCATCTCCATTTATCTCTACAATTAGAATGAACAACAACATTTTGTACCAAACCTAAAAGCTCATCCAAATCCCTAGTTACTCTACCCCTAATGTTTCTAACCTATTCCCATTCCCAACACCACACTCCATTAACCCACGACCCCTTATCCCATACACTGCCCTCATTTCTTCTATCTAAATGGTATAACCTAGGGAATCTATCACAACGCATCCTATTATCAACCCACTTATCGACCCAAAACCTAATATCCTTCTTATCACCCAACACTCCGACACACGAGGAAGAAAAGTCTAACCCCACTCCATTAATCTCCTCACCAATCCTCACAATGTCATTCCATACCCCGCCACCCGACCTCCCTCCTCTCATATCCCTACCATCGCCCAACCCACCACTAGTACCATGAATGCTTTTAATTACCCTAACCCACAAACTACCGCCCTCTCTCCTAAATCTCCACCACCAATTACCTAATAAAGCCAAGTTTTTTACCCTTAAACCCCCAATATTAATCCCCCCATCCCCAAATGAACCGAGAACCGAATCCCATTTGACCTAAGAGAGTTTTTTACCCTCCCCGACCCCTCCCCAAAAGAAATTTTTCCTAATTCTCTCAAGATTTTTTATAACACTCAAAGGCACGCGAAACATCGAGAAATAATACAATGGCAAGCTACCCATCACTGATTTAACCAATGTTAGACGACCCCCAAATGACATCGTTTTTGCTTTCTAATCTGCTAGCCTACTTTTGTATTTTTCCACCACGAGACCCCAAGCATTCACCTGCCTTATGTTCTCACCAATTGGCAAGCCCAAGTACGTAAACGGGAATTCCCCGATGCTACACCCCTTCCATCTCGCCATATCCATCATGTCCCCCTCGTTAACTCTTATATCGTAGATCTTGCTTTTATTATAGTTTACCTTTAGTCCAGATACCTCTTCGAAGCATTTGAGAACGCACATAAGAGCTTTAGCATTCTCTTTATTCCATTCACAAAAAAATATGGTATCATTCGCATATTGTAAATGTGAAACCGTAACCTTATTTGCTCCTACTACAACTCCTCTAAATATGCATTTCTCAACCGCTTCGGTAACAATCGCCCAATATTGACATAGTCGCCGACCTAAGACAAATTTCCACCCATTTACACCATTTTTCTTCGAAATCCATTTTTTCATTAAATCTAAAACAAATCTCCAATTGATACTATCAAACGCTTTCTCAAAGTCCACTTTGAATATTAAACCGTTTTATTTCTTTTTCTTTAAAAACTCCATTGTCTCATTTGCTATAAGGACCCCATCAAGAATATACCTACCTTTTTTGAATGCATTTTGAACTTCCCCCACCATATTTCCCACCACTGTTTTAACCCGCCCCGCTAACATTTTTGCAATGATTTTATAATAACATCCGATGAGGCTGATAGGCCAAAAATCACCAAACCTAATCGGATCCGCCACCTTAGAAATAATAGTGACGATACCCTTTTGAAATCTCCATGTTTTCCCAAAACCATGCAACCGCTCTTAAAAGCTCCGGTTTAATTAACTCCCAAGCTTTTTTAATAAACTTGAAATTAAAACCATCGGGACAGGAAGCTTTATCACAACCATACCCACAAATTGCATCCCACACTTCTTTCTCGTTAAATGTCTTTTCCAAACTTTGGGCTTCTTCGAACGATATTTTCTCAATTTTGTTACTACAAAAAATCGGACGCATTACCCCTCTTTCGGAGAACAGGTTTTTGTAATGATTATCCATCTCCTCTTTTATTATTTTAGGATCATCACACCATACCCCGTTTACCATAAGCCCTCTTATGTTACATTTGTTGGTCCTCCTCTTTACATATGAATATGAATGAAAAAAATTTAAGTTTTCGTCACCTTCTATATCCCACTTAATTCTAGATTTTTGACGAAGCATGTTGCCATACTCTCTTTCTTTATCCTCCCATTGTTTTCTAGCCTCCAGCCATGATCATCTCTCATTGTCGCTTAACGCCCTTGTTTTCGCCTCTAACTCCCATCTCATTGCTTCATTTTTTAGTTTCTCCATTTTCTCTTTGTGACCACCGAACCTCTCTTTACTCCAATCCCTAAGCTTTACCTTGACATTTTTTATCCGATCTCGAAAAACCCAATTTGGTCTAGAGCTTCTTACATCTTTCTTCCACGCTTCCACCATTATTGCCATGAAGTCTGCCATGGTGTTGTTTGTTTATTAAGAGGCTCTGAATCTGATTCACACATTTGAATCTGAATATTCGGTAGAAAAGTCTGAATCTGAGTAAGTGATTGAGAAATCTGAATCTGAATAAAATAAAACTGTTTGTTTCGGTAAAAATGTCTAGATGTGTTAAACTATAGCGTTTACAATTTAAATATAAAGCGATTGCTTTCGCACAAGAAATAAACTTCATTAAAGAAAAAAAAACAAATTTTATAATATAATCAATTTAATGTTTCAATTGAACTTCTTAAAACGATTAACTAAATGGGCCATGTTAAAATTGAGATGTATGAGTCCGAAACCGTATCTTTCAATTTGAACAAAATATGAGTTGGCACATCATTTTATACACTTTAACAAAACATATGCAATGATTATGTTTAGTACTTTTAATGCAAAAGACAAAGGTGAAACAAGAAAAAAAAATCAAGAAATAAAAGAAAAACATCAAAAGAAAAAAAGAAAAAAAAGACATTAAGAGGTGTTAAGACACCCATCCACATCTAGTTCAGTAAGAGGTTTGTGCCTCTTAATGATTAAAAAAACAATCACTCTTAACACTGCTTGCCTCTTACTTCCTGCCTTTGAATGACTTGAAAAAAATAAACAGTCTTAATGACCCAAATGTCTGACCGCGTCTGAATGAGTCAGATTAAGATGCTGTTAAGAGGCATTTCTATGTTATTAAAAACAATCAAACGCTATAAGAAAATCAAAAAAAATATTGAATGTAAAGTTAACTATATGTAACTCATTCGTCTAATATTTATAATAAAAATATATTAATACAGTTCGTGTATTACACGGGTCTTAAACTAGTTAAGTAATAAAAGAGTGCACGCGAGGAGGTTGGTAAAGTACATAATTGGTGTTCTTTGTGTGGTTTTTATTTATCTAACAGGCTAAAATATAAAGTGATGAATAATTATGGTTGTGAAATTGTCGTTAACTTATGATTAATGTTTATACATGTAATGTAATAAACAAAATTATAATAGTTTATATATAAAAAATACTACCAATGTAAAGTGTAAATTTGAACAAAAGAATGAGATTTAGGTTCATTTGGATACCAAAATTTTCTTGGATACGGGGGGACTCATCTCTATCCTCCATCTTCATCTCGTCCAATGGATGAGATTAAATTGCCTATTTACACTAGAGGGGTATTTTTGTACAATATATATATTTATTTTTTTCATAAACATCTCATAATACACACACACATAATGTGTGTTTTCTCCAGCATCACCTTTTTTTCTCTCTCTTTTTTCCTCTCTACACCGATCCACAAATAATCGATCGATCAACAAAAAAAAATTGATTGATCTTCGATCCATTATCTCCTTCTTCAATTGATTAACATCAGGTTAGATTCATCAGATCTGTTCTTATTTTAGCTTATCTGATGTCAATAAGCTTATTAATTTATTATCATTTATATTTATATATTTATGAGCTTATAATTCAGCTTATTTGAACAAAGGGGGGGGGGGGGGGGTGATCTCACATTAATTTTGCCTAGAGATATAGCCAACCTTATTAGATGACTTTTATGTAAATAAGTTTATTAAACCTCATCATTTGATTTATGTTGCTGAATTTCATAAGCAATCTTATATTACTTATTTTGATGAATTATAAGCTATCTTGTTAGCTTATTTATGTTTCTAGTGTTAGTAACCTTTATTATTAGCTTTTCTTAATGTTCTGAATAAGCTCTATTAGATTAATTTGTTCATATAAGCTGAATTAAGGTGCATTTAACTTATCAGTTAGCAATAAGCTGTTTAAGTAGCTTTTGGTTATCGTGTTTGATATATCATATATCATATATCATATATATCATATATGATATATCATATATGATACTTTTCATACATATATCATATATGATATCATATATGATATTGCCTTGTTATATGTATATGGCTGTTAAATGTCGACACTCACTCACGGAAACTCGTAAAATAGATGACGTCGAAAATGACCTGAAATTACGGAATGTTACAGGAAGCATCGGTTTCGGACGAAGAAATTCGCAAAGCTGTTTGGGGATGTGGAGAGAACAAATCTCCAGGTCCGGATGGATTTACTTTTGAATTCTTCCGCAAGTTTTGGACAGTTGTTGGGCCAGATTTTTGTATAGCTGTCAAATGGTTTTTCGAACATGGGTTTTTCGCAACTGGATGTAACTCTTCTTTTGTTACTCTCATTCCAAAAACCTTAGACCCGAAACTGGTCAGTGAGTTTAGGCCTATTAGCCTAATTGGGAGCCTATATAAAGTTGTTACCAAAATCCTTGCTACACGTTTGTCATTTGTCATCTCCGATCTCATCTCAAACGTTCAGACAGCTTTCCTTCCTAACCGTCAAATTCTTGACGGTCCTTTTATTATTAATGAGATTTTGGCTCGGTGTAAACATAAAAATCAGCAGGCTATGTTTTTTAAGGTGGATTTTGCTAAAGCATACGATTCTATTAGATGGGACTACCTAGATGATGTTCTTAATGCTTTTGGGTTTGGGTCGAGATGGCGGTCCTGGATTCAAGGTAGTCTAAATTCGGGTAAAGCTTCTGTTTTAGTGAATGGAAGTCCTACTTCGGAGTTTCAGTTTCATCGAGGATTGAAGCAGGGAGACCCATTGGCTCCTTTTTTGTTCATTCTTATTATGGAGTCTCTTCATCTTTCTTTCAACCGTGCTGTTGAAGCGGGTATTTTCACAGGTTTACGGATTGATGATGCTCTCACGATCTCTCATCTTTTTTATGCGGATGACGCGATTTTTATTGGCGAATGGTCTAAAGAGAATTTAAAAGGTATTTTGAATATTCTCAATTGCTTTTCCTTACTTTCAGGAATGTCGATTAACCTAAAAAAAAGTCATATTCTCGGATTGGGGATTCGTGGGTCGATTGTTTCTGAAGCTGCTGCGAGTCTTGGATGTTCGGTGATGAAGACTCCGTTTAATTACTTGGGAATTATGGTAGGAGGGAATATGTCTTTGGTTAAATCTTGGGATGAGACGGTTCACAAGCTCACGAAAAGACTTTCCAAATGGAAGCTTAAAACTCTGTCTATAGGTGGCCGCCTCACTCTCCTTAAATCGGTTCTTGGCTCCACTCCGATTTACAACATGTCTATATTTAAGGTCCCGAAGACAGTTCTTAACAAGATGGAAAACCTTCGTAGGAATTTTTTCAATGGTATTCAAGAAGGAGATCGAAAGATTACGTGGGTTAAGTGGCATACTGTTCTCGCAGCTAAGAAATTCGGAGGCTTAGGGGTTTCTAGTTTTTTTGCCCTTAATAGAGGTCTTCTTGCGAAGTGGGTTTGGCGCTTCCTTTCACAAGATAACTCTTTATGGTGTCAGCTTATTTCTGCCATTCACGGATCAAATATTACAGATCTTTCTACTGCGTATCCTTCAACATGGAATTCTATAATCAAAGAGTTTAATTACCTCAAGGTTCAAGGCGTTGATGTTTTCTCCCATTGCAAGATTAGGATTGGTAATGGGTTGCACACTCGGTTTTGGAAGGATCTTTGGATCGGTGATTGCACTTTATCAGGTTTGTTTCCTCGTCTGTTTGCTTTAGATACAGAGAAAGATATATCGGTAGCCGGTAAACTCCAGTCCCCTCTTGTTTCTTCTTTTCGCCGTAATGTTAGAGGAGGTATTGAAGAACAACAGCTTGAGCATCTTGTAGCTTTACTCGATTCTGTTATTTTGTCCAACTCGAATGATAGATGGGTTAGTGATTTAAATGGAGACGGGGTCTTTCGTGTTAAAGACGTGAGGAATTTGTTAGATGAGTTCTTTCTTCCTAGGGCGGATATTCCTACGAGGTGGGTTAAAAATATTCCGATTAAAGTTAATATTTTTGCTTGGAAACTTGCTCTTGATCGTTTGCCTACTCGAGCGAATCTCGTCCAAAGGAATGTCGTTACTGAATCGCAGTCGTGTCCCTTGTGTGATGCGATTCTTGAAGATACTTCTCACTTATTCTTCAATTGTTCTTTGGCTAGAGATGTGACGAGATTATTATGTCGCTGGTGGAATTTGGGAGTGCAATCTTTTTCATCGTATGCAGAATGGCTCGTTTGGTTCAATTCGGTTCGTCTTGCTTCTAATTTGAAGGTTATTTTGGAAGGCGTTTTTTATGTTACGTGGTGGAGTTTGTGGAATTTCCGGAACCAATTACTTTTCGCGAGTAAAAAGCCTCGTAAAGAGTCCATTTTCGATGATATTGTTTTACGATCTTTTTGTTGGTGTAAAGCTAGAGGTAGTTCTAAGTTAAGATGGGATAGTTGGATTCAACACCCATATTTGATTTCTTTGTAATTGTCTAGCTTCTTGCTAGTGTTTCTAATAAAGTTGCCGTTCAAAAAAAAGTATCTTGAATAATATTCTCCTCATACAGGAACTTATGCACAACTACCATTTGAATCGTGGTCTTCCTAAATGCGCGTTCAAAATTGATATTCAAAAAGCATAGGATACGGTTAGTTAGAAGTTTCTGAACGATATTCTTATAGGGTTTGGATTTCACAAAACAATGATTAAATGGATCATGGCCTGTATATCTAGCACATCATACTCTATTAATGTGAATGGTGAGCTTCATGGGTATTTTCAAAGAAAGAGAGGGTTACGTCAAGGTGACCCAATGTCACCCTACCTTTTTACTCTTGTTATGGAGATTTTAACGATTTTGCTAAAGCGTAGGGTTCGTGAAGATTGTGAATTTGTCTATCATAACCGGTGTAGTAAGCAAAAAATTATTAACATTTGTTTTGTAGATGACTTGATCATGTTCTCCCGTGGTGATATCCAATCGGCCAAGATTCTAATGGAAGCGTTAAAAGAATTCAAATGTGCATCGGGTCTTGTGCCGAGTATTTCTAAGAGCACAATTTTCTTTTGTAATGTTGTTACTCATGTAAAGACGGCAATTCTTCAGCTCATGCCATTTGTAGAAGGTAGTCTTCCTATCAAATATTTATGTGTTCCTCTTATTTCGTCTAGATTGTTACATAAGGATTGTAAAATCCTTGTAGAGCATGTTCAAAAAAGGATAGGAGATTGGAAAAATAAATAGCTATCGTTTGCGGGAAGATTACAACTATGTTTATCAGTTATCTCTTTCATGCACGTATATTGGGCATCGGTGTTCATTCATCCGTTTGGTATTACAAATGATATTGAACAATTGATGTGTGGGTTTTTATGGTGCCAAGGTGAATTACAAAGAGGGAAAGTGAAAGTAGCTTGGAAAGATGTTTGTTTACCAAAGGTAGAAGGTGGGTTAGGCATTCGAAAACTTAAACGTTTTAATATAGCTTTAATGTCTTCTCATATTTAGAAAATTCTTACCAGTACGGAATCCTTATGGGTTCGTTGGATACATTCTTATAAGCTTAGACGTAGGAGTTTTTGGGATGTACCGCTGGCTCTAATGTGAGTTGGGGATGGCGTAAATTATAACAAATTTGTAATATCATCAGGCCTCATGTTTGGCATAGTATTGGCGATGGAAGGGAAGCTTCAATGTGGTTTGATACTTGGGATTCTAAGTGTCCTCTAATGAATATTTTGTCCTATCGAGCAATACATAACGCGAGTCTTTCTATTGAAGCAAAGGTGGCAGACTTAATTCTTGATAATGTCTGGTCTTGGTCCGATCAATGGTCCACCAGATACACTACTCTTGCTACCATTAACGTCCCTATTTTGCATGACCATGCTGATATGTTACTATGGAAGGATGTTGATGGTAACTTAAGACCATTTTCAGTCATGTTAGCATGGAACACTATTCGAGAGAGACGTGATATTGTTCAATGGTCCTATATTGTTTGGTCTAAATATTGTATTCCTCGACATGTTGCGCACTTGTGTCTTGTCATGAGGCGTAGGCTTAAGACACAAGACCGTCTTCGACCATGGGACGTTGGTGGAGATGTTGACCTAAGCTCTCTTCGTTGCCCTCTATGTAAGGTTGAACAAGACTCTCTTGACCATTTGTTTTTTGCATGTAACTTCTCATCACAGGTTTGGAACATCGTAGTGAACAAAGCTCATCTCCCAATTGGTTCGCACCTTTGGAGTGACATTATGGGATGGATTCTACCGACTGCTAGGAAGAACAATGTTATATGTATTGTGGGTCGTTTGATTATTGCTGCTTCATCTTATTATGTTTGGCAAGAGCGGAATAACAGGTTATATGTGAATGGGTCTAGGAGTGTGGAGCAGTTGGCAAGTGTCATTCTTGACCTAGTTAGACTTAAACTTGGTACAATCAAGTTCAAGAGGAATGCTAGGGTTGCTAAACTCAAAACCACATGGAATCTTCCGGCTGATTAAGTCTTCAGTGTTTATTGTTGGCGTCTAATTAGAAGCTATTCTTATGTTGGTCTTTATTTTATTTTTATTTTTTTGCCTTCTAATTAATTGGTTTTCGTGGTTTTGAGTATGTTCGTAGTTTTTGAAATGGCTCATGACCATTTCTCTTATGTACTCAATCTCATTTTATTAATTTATTCACCGGGTATAATTCTTTTACCCAAAAAAATATAATAGTTAAGTTTTTGTTGGTTGAATAATAGATGTAAAAAAAGTTCTTTTGATTGGGCTTCATGGCTTTTTTGTACTATGAACGCATGTTATGTTTTTAATACTTAAAGTAGGTATTTTGTAATACGCTACTTTCTAGCTCCTTGTTAAAACATAACATTTTTCTATATTTAATACAAATAGCCGTTTCAAAAAAGAAAAAAAAAACGATTTTGACGGTTTATATTTTTGAGTCCTAAATTTCACGATATAACACAAAGTTCAGTCACATTGTAAAATGAATGGCATTTTACAAGTCATAAACGCTAATAAACCTTTGCTACATACGAGTAAAACAAGTTTACTTTATTACATAAAGATATTAACTGCTAGATTTCTATATGCCTTTAACCCTTCGACAACCTTTCGACAATAGAGATATACACCTTTGACCCAAGATTAAATGTAATATACTTTGGTGAAGCCACATCAACCGGTGAGTCAAGCCACGTGTCTACACTATGATAGGTGTCACCTCTTTACTAATCTTGCGTGGCTAATATGAAATCCTTATCTATATGTTTTCTCATTAAAATGCCCCTCTTGTTCACCTAGCTTATTCACATCACAAAACAGAAAACTTTCATTATCTTACAAAATATCTCTTTTACTTTTTTAGTTACTATGGAGTCACAATTGCACCGCACTTATGATCACCCCTACGCTGATCCCGTCCAGCAGACTAGTAAGTTTATCTATATCCATGATCCCTTCATTGCATTTTCAATTTGTGGTTATAATAAATATAGTATGTGATTTTACTAGCAAATGAGATGGTCCTATATTTAGTACATAAGGAAGAATATTCATGCAAAAAAGAATGTCTTATTCTTTCTTTGATCACATGTAACTAGTTGAACATGCACTTTTGTTACAAATTATCTTCTTATCTCACATTATATTTTACATATGTATTGGTCGAAACTAGATATCGAAGTGGCTAACTTTTTCGACGGATAGAACATATGTGTAATTCATCAAAGAGTTTTTGTCATGGTTTAAGTTTTAAATATATTTTTGTTGCCTCCAAGTAAAAGCATATATGGTATAATACCATACCACCATGTGTAATTAATATCTAGAGACTCGAACATTTCATAGTATCTTTGTCGAAACTTATTATTACCTGCTGGCCTATTAAAGGTGGTGAAGTGCATGAGGAGGAAGTACATGGAGCTGAAACAAGATCAGCCATGCAAAAGGTGAAAGCAAAAGTTGACAAGCTAAAAGGAACAATCATGCATGGCCACGGGCATGGGCATAAAGATGAAACAGAAGCTGGTGAGCTAATTTCTTTTTAATTTCTTTACCATTTAATCCGATAAATATTTTTTTGTTAAGTATGGTTTTCGACCTTTTGAATATTCGCAGTAAACAACACTCCAGCAGTTAGGAGTGGTCTAATGGAACCAACTGTTATGGGAACACCAGTACTAGCAGAAGATCTTTACGCTACACATTCGGACATAGTCGACCCACCCGTGAGATCATTTTCGCAGTGGGAAGAAGAGGAGAAGCACGGTGATCCACCCCCGGTCTCCACAGGTCTTTATGGAACTCGTTTATTCGAGGACGAAAAGAGACATGCAGCACCAGCACAACCAGTGTCGGTTGGAAGTCATGGAACTCCAGCCTCGGGTAAGGACGAAAAACGTGAAGATACGGGAGTTTATGTTACTCATCCGGGTGGTCCTCATGTCTATGCTGATCAAGATTTGAATAAGGAAAATATTCCGAAGGGTGATGTTGGGAGATCATCTGGAATGAGGGTAGATCCTAATGCTCCTGGTGCAAGGACAGGTTATCCGGCGAATTACGGGACTGAAGTTACTGATCCTACATATACAGGTATTACCAGCAAAGTGTCGTGTATGATTATTAATATGTTACACATGTAGCAAGTTGTATAACATGTGTCGAAGCAACTAGCAAAAGTTTATATTTTCAAGTTTTTGTTATGAACAATATTTTTTTATTTATTTCATTAGGTAAAGGTAACAGCTTGATATTTGCTGTAAAACATGGTTAAGTTTTCGTGTAACTTTTTTACTCCAAAGTGGTAATTAGTACTCAACATATGCATGGTAGGGCTATGTTTAACGAAACCGGTTCTTTTATAAACAATTGCGGGTAGTTAGTGATTAAGTGTTTGTTTTTGTAGGTGGGCACGAAGCTGTAGGGATTACAGATGTGTTGCACTCGTTCCACAAAATGTCGGTCCTCGACACACCTGAAACCGAATCCGAAACCAAACCTTTCAAGTCCGGAAAAAATGAACCGAGTGATCAGTTTTCTGCTAAGCAAGTTGATAATACACCCCTAGACACAATTGCAGCAGACCCATCTAACAAAAACAACAGCTACGCCCAAAGAATAACATCTGCCACATCAGCAATCACGGGTAAAGCCGCAGCGGTGAAAGAGTCTATTGTCGGTACATTGAGTCCCTCGGGTGATAACAAAAGCGCCACAAAGGATTATGTGCATAAAGTAGCAGATACAGTAACCGGTACCATAAGTCCGGTCTACGAGAAAGTGGTGGGTGCAGGCAGCACGGTGATGTCGAAATGCATGGCTCGGGACACGACGAGACTACTGGAAGTCCCGGAATGACAACTTTGCCAACAAGCAAGGGTTCTGGGGTGAAGGAGTATTTGATCGAGTCGTTTAAGCCCGGGGACGATGATAAAGTGTTGTCAGAGACAATAACAAATGCATTGCATAGGAAAAAACCTAACACGCAACAAGAGACTATCACCATTAAGCCTGGGGATGATGATAAACAGTTGCCGGAGGTTGTAAAAAATGCATTGCACAAGGGAAAAGCGGATACGCAACAAGAGGTTATTACTACTCCAGAAGGAGAGACTACCATCATTACGACTACGACTTATGGCAAGTGTGGTTAGCTCTAATCGTTATGTCATTTAGCAGGTCTGTTAGCAAAATGTTTATAATTTGGTGATATGGTGTTTGTTTGCAGTGATCAACGACGAAGAAGAGGAAAGAAGACTACAAGAAAACTAGACTGCATCCGCCTTTCTTTCTGTTGGTAGTGTGGATATATGTTTTGTGTTTTTGGTTGGTTATCAGTACGTGTCATGTGTATGTTTTGTTTTGTTGGTATAATGCCGTCTTAAGATAGTAATGTACGTCGAAGGCATGGGATACTTGATATGAATGTGTAATGTCGATGCATGATAGATTGCGGCATCTAATATGGAATTAACTTGTATGCTTGTAACTACTATATATAGTCGGGCGGCTTTAGCTATTAGCTACATTTTGTTTTGTTTCTATTACAGGCAAATCAACTTGATTTGTTATGGTGTCGTTCTATTATCTAGATTTCGATCTATCTGTGACAACATGTGGCTTTGAAACAACATCCAATGTTGCAATTGAACATGGGGTGTTCATCTAGAGCCTGATCCAAATGAAAACGCAAACAAGAACATGGCCCTCTTTTTGCTCAAAGGCCATACCAAGGTCCCTAGGTGTGAAATTTTGCTTCCGACTGTGGCATAGGGGCGGTCTTCATCTAACTTAAAGATATGGTAATTTCCTTTAGCATATCTCTGACTCGTTCGCTGCTCGACTTGTTGGTCACTCGCTACAAGTTGGTTTTTGCATGTGTGTGCCAACTTCAGAGAGGAGGACGATAGTTGATGAGTTAAGTCGACTTTATTCTGATGTAGTCATAATATCTGCACCAAATACCGAACACCAAGTGATATAACATCGTACATTCATTAATTAAGACCACATAGGTTGATCATGGAGTAGTTTTTGTTACCTGATAAAAGATTGAAGATCATTCGAAATGGCTCTAAGATTTCTAACAATAATGCTGGTAGAGATACGCGTCAACGATAATGTTAATTAACCAAAGTATAAAGAGACCGCCCGACCACGATAGTTGCTGTTTAGTCTAATCAGATTGACCCACCGCTCACACATCTATGGTGCTCATTGATCTTTGTACTTGATCATGCCATAGTCACGAAGCCTGACCACGGTGCGTTTATAATTTGTTCATGCCTCTCAAAATGAGATATGGATGACCTACCACATTCAAAGAAAACCAAGGGGTATTGTGACATTAGAAATGTTAGTTCACACCCATGGGGAATAACTATAGAGCATAAAAATTTTACCAAGATATTTACTACTTCATAAGTATCATATCTGTGTTCTTAAAGGTTTAACCAACACACGTATAGCTCACATATAATGATCGATATGTTCTTCTAGGTTAAGAGGATGACCTTTGTGCTTGCAACGAGGTCACATGTTTATATCATCTGGTAATCGCATGATCTATATGTTCGTGCCAAGTTCTCTTACTCAAGAAGCATTGTAGAAGACTAATACGCCTTTTGTCCACGGCTAGACTTTATCTCTCAAACAAGTGCATTTTAAACCGGTATGCATCATTGGTTCCTTGCATGGTCCATACATCGGCATCATGTTTGTATGTTGCATCATATATTCAAATTGTTCAAGCTGTAGCGAATTCAAACCATGGATAGAATCGGTTGTCTCGATTATTAACGTCGACATCTTTTATATCATTCAGAGCATTACATGAGTACAAAAAAACGTAGCTGAACTTATGTTCATACATAAAGAAACACATTCAGTACAAAGTATTGCTAAAGTAGTATGGTATTTAGTATTCACATCTAGCTTTATGAAATAGCAATCATTCCATACACCTTCATACATCAATCTCTCTTCTTTTTCTTCTGCCGATTTCTTTCTCTTCAACACTTTGTTATCTTTTTTCTTCTTTTTCTTCTTTTTAGTCTTCTACACATTCTTCTTTTCAGGGACAGGTTGAGGTTCTGGTGGTGCCGTTGGACCAACCGACTCTATGTCGACAATGCCTACAACTTTCACCAGCTTCTTCACCAATGCTACTGCGTCCATATCTCCAACGACTGTTAGCTTCTGATCTTTAAGGTCTGCTGCTATCGAATCAACACCATGCAACGTAATTCAAAAATTTCAAAACCATCAAGTATTCTGCGTTGAGTTTGCCATACATTAATCCCAATAATGAAAAAAAAAAAATGCAACAATAACTTTGGATCGGAAGGTACCGTAGATATCAGCAGCACCTTCAATAGCTTTTTGCTTCGTTTTGTCATCAATCATGCTAATAAGTTTTAAGACCACTTTCTGTTTTTCACATGTGCAAAAAGCATGAATTCAAAATACAGATACTGCATATGCAAAACATAAAAGTTTCAAATTTGTAACTAATGGTATCCTTAAGTTGTTAAGATGTTTATCTCACTTGATACATTCAATACAACAAAATAGTAGTTTTATGGGTGTTTGTACTTGCTTATCTAAACTGCTAACATGACCTTTCAGGCTAACATACCGAGTTTTATGGATGTAGCGCAACGTGTTGGTGATTCAAGATTACCAAACTACTAAAATAATATATGTTTGATGGGAATACTAGAAGTTATATTACCTGAGCCATTTGAGTTGTTTAAACATGAATTTGGATAGATGAAGTCACTCTTGAGGTCACCTTCCTTTTGGAACATATGAATAGAGGAACACAGATTGTAGCTGTACAATTATTTACTGAGTGTGTTTTTTTCTTATGCTTTTGGTCCACCACATTGCCAACATGCTTTATTAAACACATTTGCATATCAAATTTGACATTGAAGATGTGGGTTCAAATATGAGGGGTTGAGGTGTATTTGTGTGATTTTTATTTGACTTAAATAGATGACAAATCCACAAAATCAGAGAACTCCAACTCAGTAAATAGTTTGACTCACAACATCAGAAGGCAAAGTCCACAGAAGCCACACAGCAAATAGTTAATTTGGTTCATTGTGATGCACAATAATGGTGTTAAAGAGTTCGACTTTAGAATTCACGTTCGTTGGTTATATTTAATACTTTTTTACGTTGACTATTTACACATATCCTTGTATAAAATACTGGCGCGTGCAGAGTATGTTTACCTAAATTGAGATATAACCACCAATCTAAAATGGATAAATAAGATCAAAATACATTCTCACTCATTGTTCGTTAAAGGATTTGTGATGGCTAGTGTTGATCAATCAAAACTTTTCATGGCTTTCTCTTGCAAGGGAAGATGAAAAACAACTTGTGTCAAGGCGTAATGAGAAGCCGCTCAACCAAAAATGTTTCACAGTTGGCACTAATGGACTGTGTGCTATGGAATCTAGTCCCTCATGGTCACGACAGTAACAAAAATACAGAGCCTGCCGTTTTATCATAACATGTAATGGTCAAGCAAAATATAGCTTTCGACAAATGAACCACATAGGTAATTAAAGTTGTAAATACAGGAATTACTACATGCTTATTTAATCCAAACAAACCTCCAAGTGGAAGCCCACAATACGGACCCTAACAGAACATATTCAAACAGCTCAACATATCAAACAGCTCACAGTCTTTAAGACTTTACTAGGTAGCTTTGTATCTCATTCATTACTTCAAACAATTTGTTTTGCAAGCAAAACACACAGACTCTGCCAATCATGTGTATTAAATTTGTCCTAGTCATACACTAGTCACACCTCAACTACTAACTCCAAAACAAATTAATTACCCCAAGCACCGAACACAAAACATTTCCAAATTAACATTATGAGCACAGCATGAGGGTTATCATCACTAAAAAGCGAGGCAACAGCCTCATCAGACGCGATAGCAACAGAGTAAACCGAAGGGGTGTGGAAGAAAGTGTGCAAATTGTGTCCAGCAGCTTCATTCCTGTCGTAATAGTATTGATTGGCAATGTGGGCAGGGTACTTATAGAACGAAGCAAAATGGGATGAGTAACCCGGATATGGCCATGGCTCGGCTGCTTTTCCTGCTCGCTTGATGGCTTTCAACACTTTGCGTTCTTCCAAGCCGTAGCCTTTCACCACGACCTTTTGCATCTCCATGTCTATTTCTATATCTTCCACTCCTATGAACATCATATCACAACGCCTCACCAGTGTCATTTTAACCGTTTACAACTAGTACCATACTTAATAAGTTATAACACACTTCAATCCTTTAAAGGATGGTACCAGATTTTATGTGGAGAAGGTCACTTTAAGAAACCCCTTAGTGCAGTGTGAGTTACATAATCAATGTCCTACTAAAGACCATAAATTACACTAACGCTACGTGGAGTAAAAAAAAGATCTACCTTTTACCTTTTTTAAGAATTCACTTTTCAACCATAATTGTAACAACTTTTATCAGATCTTTCTTACTCTAAAGTCTAAACATTTAGTTATTTTTATAGCTTAATTGCTTGAGTAATCATATTCATTTAGTCTGTGACAGTTTGAGTTTGTCTGTTATTGAACTATTCTATAAAAAAACATAATAGACTTTCTTGAACCCCTTCTTAACAAAATAGATTTTAGAATTTCAGCTACATTGCAAAGGGTCCAAAAAATGGCTTCATACCCGCAGAATAAATGTTTTTCGACACCTATATTCGCCTATACAAGACATGGAACGAGAAAAAACCCGACAAAACAAATTTAAGAGATGGAAACATTGCTAGGAATGAAGTTTACCTTTGAGCTTGAAGAGAGCTCTCTTGAGCTTTGAAGCGCAACCATGACAGTCCAAATTTGGCACTCTCACTTCAATCATCTGCAATCAACCATTACAAATATCATATCATACCATACTATGCATACACATATAATAAATAGAGAATGAACTAGCTAGAGAGAGACTTACAGACATTGCTAAGAGCATGCAACAAAAATAATGGTAAAAGTGAAGAACTATATAGGGCTCAATAAATACTCAAATAATTATTAGTTATTATTATGTTTGTTTATTAAATGCTACTGTACTAATGTTATGTCTCTGATAGAGAGAGCGCATGCTTAGCATGGATTATGAGAGCAGACCCGAAAAGAGAATCCACTTTTGTGTCGGGTCCAACAAACACATTGATTCAGAAGATGAAGCTTTTGCTTTACATATATTTAATAATTTATTTACTTCAACCATACATCATTACTTTTTACTGATCATTACAACTACCATTCTCAATTCTCATTAACACACAATGTCGCCAACCCCAAAGGAATGATTCATCTCTAAAAGTTATCACTTTCGAGGACACTATAAAATAGTGGTAAACAACTAGAGCATGTTAGATGTTTTTTTTAGGCCAAAGGGAGTGGTGACAAAATACACTTATAGATACATCATTCATATTTTAACAAGTGCAATACTTTTTTTTTCTCTTCATATTCATCAATTAATTTTTAAATTAAATCAATCAATACTTCAAACACTAATTACCAGCAATTAACATGAATATGACAATATTTCTAAATCTAATTATCCGCATTTACCAAGAATCTATCAACTTTTAAAACCTAACTAGGGAAGAGATTTAGTGAAAAGAATGATTTTTTTTACAGCTTAAATTTATTAGAAAGCTTAGAAATGAGCAAAACACAAAGCAATCTCCGAGTTAGAGAAAAGCTAAGTGAAATACAAAAGAAAACACCCAAAATTCCTAAGAATTTAACACAACAAACGAATCAATGCTAATAGTACAAGATGGATTTAGAACCCAATTCTTCCGGTTCAAAGACTTTTTGCGGCTCATGTTGGATAACCAAAGCAAAGAAAGACTTTGCACCTTAGCGAAAATATCTTCATGAAGGCAAGAATAATTAAAATGAGAAAGATGAGAAGTAATTATACCCACACATTTCAAACGAGGAGTGAAAATTTGAAGGAATATGCATTCATTTTTGTAGGTACATCTAAAATGTGTGATGATTACTTCTCAACCTTTTCATTTTAGTTATTCTTCTCATTTGATCCTAACTAAACCTAATTATACCAGCATTTACAATTTACCTACCATGAATCACAAAAGAAGAACCTAACCTAACATCTACCATAAACCTGAAACTCCCTATCAGGATATAATTCCAAATACCATAAACTCCCTACCAAGCCCTACAAAATTGAACTTGACTTGACCGCATATCACACTTTAAACACACTTCAACCCTCCTCATCTTCCATTGGGTCATCCCTGCATAGTCAGATCGATTTTGCTTCTTTGTGTTTGATAGATTGAAGGTGTTTGTCGTTTGGGTTTACATATTATTAGAATTTGTGTTGAATCGATCACATTGCGCAGGGAAGATCCGATGGAAGAAGGGGAGGTTTGAAATGTGTTTGAATTGTGATCTGAATGAAGTTAGTTTTGGGGGCTTGATGGGGAGTTTTTCATGCTTGGAATTCTTTTGTGGTAGGGAGTTTTAGTTCCTTGTTGATGTTAGGTAGAGATGGATCGAGTTTGAAAGGGTGTTGCGTAACTTTTTTTATGATTGTGAGTACAAAAGTTGCCTTATAAAGAATTTATCATGTAAAATTAGGGGTTGTACGTCCTCAGAAAAGACATCTTTTATAAAAAAAATTACATTTCGTGACCTAAAATCATCTATGTGGGTCCGTCCCTGATGTTAGGTTAGGTTCTTCTTTTGGGATTTATGGTAAATGGTAAATGTTGGTATAGCAAGGATTTTCACTCACGCGTTGTCGCAGAGCGCGTGTATACGATACAAAGAGAAAGCATGTACTCCAAATAATGTTCGCTAATTTCTTTGTATATAATGTTGTTTAAAGCACAATCGAGTAGTGATATTCAAGATATTTATTAGCTACTGATAACGCCTTAATTATACATGTTTTCAGCGGCGTTATTATATATATTTTATCATTTCTCGTGAACTTTCGATACTTAATTGCATGAAATGTGTGTATGTTCACTTGAAGATAGTCCAAGCTCAAAAATATCCAAAATGCAAGTGTTTATACCTTATGGAAATCTAGCTAGAAGATTACAAAGAATAAAGACAAAAAATATGACCAAGTACGCCGCACTTCTCCACACGTACGCTGTACTTTAGTCCAAAATGAATGAAGCAGTTAATACTAGAAGTACGCCGCACTTTTATGTAAGTACGCCACACTTCATCTCAACATTAATGATTTGGAACCGACATAAGGTAAAGTACGCTGTACTTATTATTAAGTACGTCGTACTTCACCCCTTTCATGGCCTATAAATAGAGACGAAATTTGGCCATTTGGATATATCACTTACAACTTCAAAACACATACTTCTCAGATCTGATCTCCAGCATTAATCTATCCTTCCTTGGTGTTTCAAGAACGAGACCACGACGAGACGAACATCAAAAAGACGGGTTTAATAAGAATTAGTATATTACGGGTTTTTGAATAGTATTCGATACTTGTATACGGGTTATCTTGTGATCCCTTACCTATCTGAATCTCGTATGTATTTCATTTCCCTAATTAACTTTGTTATTATGAACTTCGTAGCCATGAGAGGATAAAACCTCTTATGACTACTCGGTTATATTAATATAATAAAGAAGTATGTGGTATTATTGTGATCTTGTTAATCTTAAGCTTACATTGAGACCCTATCGTGTCTAATCTTATCAACTTTGTTCATCAACTTTGATTATATACTCATAACAGTATAGGTCGAAAGCCCTATTGCGAACTATATAGTTTTAATGATTTGTCTACGATCTTTATCGTTTGGTTGGAGAAATCCGCTTACGTTAATTGATAAACAAAATAGATTTGATATAATAGTAACTTGGTTATTAACGTGACACAATTAATTAAGTTAACTAATATAAGTCTTAAGTTAAAAACAATTAATTTGTGGAAACGTTTTTTGACGAGAAAACCTTTTTATAAGTTAAACAACTCAAATCGAAGATCACACATTTATACCATTGCTACTGAATTATATGAAACTACCCGAGTAGTCATATTCCTTTATCATTGAAATTTCCCCATTATCAGTTATTCGTTATTTATCTTGAAAAAGTTGTTATAAGTTGTTTTAATTATTGTGATTAGACGAACATAATCAAATCCCTGTGGATGACATGTTCTTACCCTAAATCTAAACTACATAAGGGGTTATACTTTTCTCGTGTGTTTCTTTATAAATTAACCGGTAATTCTAGTCTTATAAATTTAAAGCTTTTGAAACACATCAGCTACATCTTGAACAATCTTAAAACAATTGAAAAGCTACATTGAAAGAAGCCATTAGATACATCTTTAACAATTGTATGAACATAAACAATAAATCTGACAGAATCTAAAAAAACCAGACGAATCCGTGATGAGGTGCCATTTTATTCACTATTTCGGGGTCATTTAACCCCTTAAATCATGCAAATATACCTAGATTATGTGCTTAATCATTTGTTTTGTATTTTTAGCACTTGGATGGCATTTGGAGAAAATACACATGACCTGGGCTCATTTGGAGAAGAAACGGACGAGATTACAGACTTGCACCAATATTCACCAAGAAGTATTTTTTTTCAGAGCGTGGAGACAGCGTCGCATGCATAAAGTGATGCCGTCGTGATCTATCTGGTGACGGTGTTTGGATATTGGCGACGGCGTCACAACATAGCCGACTTAAAGTGTATCTCGAACCATCTACGTAGCGATGGCGTCAGAAGCATCAAGCGACGCCGTCGCATCGATATGCCTATATATACAAAACCGTTTTTAGGGTTTTAAGGGTGTAACTTTATATAAATTTAGGGAGACGAACCCTAGCCTTTGTAGCTGCTTTAAAGGTCGTCTTTAGGGCCTCAAAACCCTATTGTAATATCCTTTTATCCATGTTTTAATCGAGTAATATCATTTATTATTAATCATTCAATATGTCTATGTGTTGTGTAATTGATTTATCTTCTTGCTTTATCTATAACATGCGAGGCTAAACCCTCCTTTGTATTTGCTTATGATTGCATGAAAGTCTAATTATAGATCCTATTAATGTTGCTTCTTGTTGATGAATGTGTGCGTTAGGCTTTAGAAAATTAGCTTTTGTCTGTATTGTTGTTGATACGTCTAGGGAAACGTAAGTGCGTAGAAAGGATACCATCGGGTAATAGTCTTCATACTACCTTGCCCCCTAATATGGTTGATCCCTCTTAAGATATTTCACAATCATTTAATATACTCTTAGGGGCCTTGTAATAGTCTTTATACTACCTTACTTGTGCCTTGCCTTAATGGAATATTAAATAGACGGCGGGTTCGTGTAATCCGTTCATGACCTAGGAAATACTTACACAGAATACTTACACATATCATAACAAGTGTGACAAGGCAATAGAATTAGGAGAAGCATTTGGATTAGTAATGCATGATTAAGAAAATACAATTTAATTTTCATAAAGTTATCACCTTAGTTAGATTAGTAATTAGTTTAGTTATTAGTAATTAAACAACCACTTCTCAATCATATGATTTTACATAACTTCCTAAAACTATAAAAACACAATCACATATGTCAAACAAGAATGTAACAAGTATGAGCATGTTGGTCAAGAGCACAAGTTGATCAAGAAAGTCAAATCAAGATGATTCAAGTCAAGGAGATGATGCAAGATAACGATCTCAAGAACTTAAAGTCAAAAGGATAAAGGCTCAAGATCAAGATCACAAAGCATGAATGATCAAAGCCATTACAAACAAGACAAGACCAAAACAAGGCAAAGCATAAACGTCAAAAGTCATATCTTCAACGTCATCGGTAGTACGGAGGAGTTTGAAGAAAGAGACCTCAACATTGGGGGAGATTGTTAGCCTTAATTTTATATAAGTCGAACAAGAATGTTATCGGTCTTATTAGTCGTAATTAGTCTTGTTAAGTAATAGGCTAGTCGGGTTCAACGGGCTTGGATTGTAATCTAATATTGTCCGTGTTTCGGGCTCAAAGCCCAAGTTTAGCCAAGCCCGGCCCAAGTAGAAAAGCCCACATGCCACTCTTGGCATTGGGTATAAATAGAACCCTCTCCACACATGGAGAGGGTGTTGGTTACCATTTCATAATTTGTGTGTGTGTGTAATCTTCCACCATCTTATTTTCTCTCTAATAATCTTTCACTTTCCTTATCTCTTTTCTATCTTTATTTTGCTTATTGGTATAGCTTATGTTGTGTATGGATTAAAGCTTTTGGGATAACAGTTTTCCTGTATGATTGGTTAATACACTAAAGATTAAGCCTATTTAGATGTAGAATCACCAATCAATATTATGTCTAGGCTTCACTATAATTGGATCATGAGTAATAGGTTGAAACCAATAAAGAAACCTTCAAACCCTAAGAAAAACTGCAACTTCATAGGGAGAGTTAGGGGGCTAAAAGTTTTCGTTAGGAAGTTCACTTACGAATGTGACTTCATGTTGCTAAAGGATACGACTAGTGTTATCGATCATTACCTCGGATCAGTGGTGTTCGGATAACCGTTTATAGAAGAAACCGGGCTTGTGTATAATAAAGACGAAGGAACGGTCGTGTTTGAAAGAGATAAGGAAAGGATCATATTCAAAATGCCCCACAAAATTTACATGTTCAAACACATAGATTTTATAGAAAGAGGCACCGATTACATTCCTCCTTTCATCATAGAGAGTGATGATGATAACTGTGAAAAAACCCACTACTCAAGCAGCTTAGATTTAGGGCCCGAATATAAGTATGACGAGTATGGGTGCAAAGGCATTCGAAGTTTGATGTGCGCAAAAGCTAGAAGGAAGAACAAAGGAGAAGTCACGTAAGGACATATGACTTCGAGTCTAGTACAAGACTCGTAAATAAAGAAAAGCGCTTTTTGGGAGGCAACCCAATATTTATTTTATCGCATATTAGGAGTGTCTCGTGTCTTAATTCTTTATTGTTTGTTTTATTATGTTTGAATTACTTTGTAATCTTGCTTTGTTTGTTTGTAACTTCGTATTATTTGCAATCAAAGGTATTTTGCAACAAAATAAGTGTAAGGGAAATATCTGGTTTTTAAGAACCAAATTCAAACATATAAAATAATTTGTTTAGGTTATTTCGCGTCAGTTTCGAGTCCTATGATTGTTATGATTAATTCCTGGTTTTTATGCAGTACTTTCTTCAGATTTAACTTATAAAATTTCGTGTAGGAGATTTCTCATTAAAAACGAAGAGGAAATTTTCACAGACACTGGAGACGGCGTCAGGATTATTCCTGACGGTGTCGCACCTCCAACTATGTGAAAATTTGAAAATTTTCAAGTATTTCTGAAAAATAAAATGTGCAATATTTAAAATTTGTAATTCTTTTGTAAACCTGCATAAACCTACAATTATATCATTACTCTCATCCTATCTTTACTGCTTTCATACAGTCGAAACCCTAAATTCATGTTGTATATTTATCTATCCCGCCGATTTTATGCTTGGTGTAGTTTTCTTTGTCTATGATTATAGGTTATATTTGATGAGAAGAAGCTTGGAAGTTCTTAGGAAGTTTCATTTGACGACTCTTGGAGGACGATTTAACCAGTTATCACATGTTTCTTCTCCATTATTGAGCAAGCCATGGGAGTACTAGTTTTTTTTACTTGTTTTTCCCCTTTATTCGTTCTTACGAGTACCTTTGTAGAACATTAGGGACAATGTTCAACTTAAGTGTAGGGGGAAATAAGAAACTATTCTTTCATTTGCCATTTGCTTGGTCTTTAAAATGATGGGTAATATATCAAAACATAGCATAAAAAGGTAATTTTGACCAAAAATTAATTTTTTTATAACATACCGACAAAAACCGAGTATTATTAGCGTCTCATGGATAGGAATTTATATGACTAGCACAAAAACCTTCAGAATTCCACCCTAAAATTGTGAGGTTCGCCTTTAGATCTATAGGAATTCGGGTAACCATTATTGATACCCAAGATGATTCTACCTTTAGCAATTTCGAGTTAAGGTTCGAATGTAGACATATGTGTCTATTCCGTCGTTACAGATGTGTACGTATGATCTTAGTCACCTTTTCTGAAACATTGAGATCGGTTTGAAATCATATGAGTGTACCGATAGTATATTAAATTCTAGAACTTGTTTTTGTGATGCATCCCGAAACCGCATAGTGAGTATTAGGATTTGCTTGATAAGAGGCATTAGGATTAACCCTTGTTTTAAACCTGTAATTGTTATGATGGTCACGCCGATCATATAACTATCCCACACCCTTGCCATGCACTCATTTTCAGTACAGGATACCCCTAGTACAACCCTCCGAGCCTATCCTTTTTTACGGTTCTCGAAATTTTCTGGTTAAGCCTGACTATTAATGAAGAGCATTGTCACCCTTAAACTAATCGTTACACCCAAATCGCCTTAGTCTACCTAGTATGTACTCACCTTTAGTACATTATTGTTTTAACCTAAGTTAATTATTGAGTACACGGTTGCTAAGTCCTTATCCTTGTAAATACTGTTTTAGGACAATTGAGATTCATGGTAGTATTCATCTTATGAAGAATTGGGGAAGAAGTAATTTATTACCCCCAATAGCTTCATGTTATGTTGATCCACCTCAATTCAGGTCATAGAATAGTTTACTTGTAAAGTATGTAAAAGTTCAAGTTAGGGGTGCATCTATAACCCCTAATGATGTATTATTTTATTCAAAAAAAAAGAGAAAAATAGAAAAGAAAAAGAAAGAGATTGATGTAGAGTTGTGTAGAGTTTGTATATCTTCGT
Source organism: Tanacetum coccineum (assembly GCA_026074375.1). Taxonomy (NCBI): domain Eukaryota; kingdom Viridiplantae; phylum Streptophyta; class Magnoliopsida; order Asterales; family Asteraceae; genus Tanacetum; species Tanacetum coccineum. The sequence continues at coordinate 45,976 of BQNB010011088.1, forward strand.
CCGAGTCTTGGCTTAGCAACCAAACCGGCGTGTATTCGTATAAATAATTAGCTAACCCTTCCACTCACCCAAATGTATCCCATCCGTTTTCGTTTCCATTATATGTTATCTTACACCTACACCCCACAACCTTTTAAAAGACCTCTTAGATAGTAATGAATAATACTTGCGCCTTAGCGGTGGAGGTTTGATCCCTTACCAAGCTTATGGTAATTTATATGCTATGACAGATAATGAGTGTTGATTTTTCGTTTCCCCATTATGTTATAATTTATTATACACCCAAGAGAAAAAAAGAATCCCCAAACACTTATGTGAGGTGCTAGTATATACTTTCTGTGCTTTTAATTACGAGGTCTAGAAGGTTGTGTTGTAAAATACTTTGAAGAGTAGGTTAAATGACCCTTATACTGCTATTGTCTAGGTAGAAAAGCCTATTTGCTTGAGGACAAGCAAGGGGTATTTGATGAGGTGTCATTTTATACACTATTACGGGCTCATTTAACCCCCTAAATCATGCAAATATGCCTAGATTATGTGCTTAATTATTTATTTTTGTATTTTTAGCACTTGGATGGCATTTAAAGGAAATACAAGTGACTTGGGCCCATTTGGAGAAGAAACGGATGAGATCACGGACTTGCACTAAGATTCACCAAAAATTATTGTTCTCAAAGCGTGGAGACTGCGTCGCAGGCATAAAGCGATGTCGTCGTGATCTATCTGGTGATGGTGTCTGGATATTGGCGACGGCATCACAACATAGCCGACTTAAAGTGGATCTAGAACCATCTACGTGGTGACGTCGTCAAAAGCATCAAGCGACACCGTCGCATCGATATGCCTATATATACAAAACCGTTTTTAGGGTTTTAAGGGTGTAACTTTGTATAACTTTAGGGAGACAAACCCTAGCCTTTGTAGATGCTTTAAAAGTCATCTTTAGGGCCTCAAAACCCTATTTTAACGTCCTTCTATCCATGTTTTAATCGAGTAAGATCATTTATCGTTAATCATTTGTTAGCCTTAATTATATTAAGTCAAACAAAATGTTATCGGTCTTACAAAGTCAAACTAGGTCTTGTAAAGTAATAGGCTAGTCGGGTTCAACGGGCTTGGATTATAATCTAATATTGTCAGTGTTTCAGGCTTAAAGCCCAAGTTTAGCCAAGCTCGGTCCAAGTAGAAAAGCCCGCATGCCACTTATGGCTCAAGGGTATAAAAGAAACCCTCTCCACACATGGAGAGGGTGTTGGTTGCATTTGTCACATTTTGTAATCCACCACTTTCTCTCTCTAATCTAACTTTCCTAGTTTTCCTTCTTCCTTTCTTTTCTTTCATATAGCCGGCTCAATAAGAGCTTATTTAGGGCTTATTCGGGTTTGCTTATTAGTTGTGAAAGGATTATTATAAGACTAACAGTTGGTATCTGTAGAATACTAGTAATCTTAAGATCAACCAAGAACAATAAGTGAGATGTGGGTTGGATTGTTAGAGAAAACTTGGGTATAAAGCCAAGATTGTAAAGGAAATTGATGTACTTGAAAACATGAACAAATCGAATTAGAACTTAGATAGTTGGCTACATTAGTATGGGTAATCGAGACTTTAAAACGCATTACAAAGATTTATATGTTCTATTAAAATCACGAGATCTAACGATATACAGAACAGACAACATCTTTGCTTGCTATAAGCTGAATAAAAGCTCAGATTCAGGAAAAGGTTTTTTGCAATTGCTGCTTGAAAATGACATTAAGGAAGTTAAAAGGAAATAGTGGTAGATACTAAAGTTTGACAAAACATCAGCCTTGGGGAAAACCCGGTGTTGTTCCTATCTTAAGAAACTCAATCAGTTGTTAGACAAACCGTAGCGCTTTAAATCTGAAAGGGCTCAAATGTCAAAACAAGGTTTGCTTCAAGTTGATGTGAATAGAATTTGTCAAAACCAGTCACTCAAATTATTTGCCTAGTAAACAGAATCCTGCCTTTGCAAAAAAACCTGATACGTGATTGCTTTCTAGCTCATCTAGGATTGTTTAAGAACATGCCAAGATTTAGTTCAAATGACATGGTTCATAATCACTATCTAGATGAAGCTAGGAAAAAGACACAAGAAAGAGATAGGAACTCAAAAACTAGTGTGATGCTCTCTGCTAGATTTCAAAGCACTGCTGATGGTAGCAAAACAAAAAAACCTAGGAGAAGAAACAATCAAAATCTAGGAGTTGCCTGTATCTAAGAGTAGTCGCGTTACGATATAGGCTGTGCCCAAAGGATCCACTTATGAGTTCTAGTTCTTTCTCAGATTCTAAACAATTTTGTCCTCTTGTCCTACATGTCATAAGTGTGTCTTTAATGCAAATCATGATGCCTGTATAACAAAACTCTTGAAGGAAGTAAACTCAGTGCTAAGGATTCATCCAATGAGACAAAAACAGAAACAAACCCGTAGAGAAAATAAGAATTGCCAAGAAACCAGAAAGACAGATCCCTACAGGACATAGGTTTTCAATCAAAAAGACTTCCACTGTGCATGAGAAAACAATGACACTCAGATCTTGTCTTAGGTGGAAACCGACGGGTAAAATTTTCAGGACTGTTGGTCTTAGATGGGTTCCAACTGGAAAGATATTCACTCCTATAGCACATCAAAGGTTGACAGTGAACCTCCAAAATGGTTCTATATGCAGAGTATCACTAACCAATATGGAAAGTGCGCAAACTCTTGATGTCAGTGAAACGGTACTTCTAACTTAAGTGCAGGTACATCTTTCAATCCTAATAAGGAAAGACTCAGAGTTTGGTTGCTGAAAAGACTGATATCTCATAAACCAGGGCTTCAAGGAATTCTAACCTAATGAACAAGAGTAATGACGTTTGTTCACAACAGTTCAGGCCTCAAACCTCAATGTCAAATGACGTTTGATCACAACAGATCAAGCCTCGTACTCAATGATCCAAATGACGTTTGAACAAACGGTATCAAGCCTCGCACCACAATTGTCAACAGAACGTTCATATGCGAGCTAGCAGAGACATTAAACGGTAAAATGAGCTGGATTTGTTTCCTATTCGGGTCACTTTGTTCGATGATATTTCAAGGAGGGAAAATCAAGTTGTTTAATAGGTCGTCTCGCTGTCACTACTACTGAGCATCAAAATATAACGTCAACAACAAAACCTGATTCAATTCATCCACTTCAACTCTAGCTACAAAACTATCTCTGCTTAATGGAAACTATCGATTGTAAATATTTTTATTCTCTCTTTATTTTTGATTTAAAAATAGTTTTGAATAAAGAAAATACAAAAAATATTAAAAACCAACAAAAGATAGGTAGAAAAATATAAACCTAGAAAAACAAAAATATAAAAATCAGAAAATTTCAAAAATACCAAAAGTATATTCTGACATGTTCATGGGAATCGTATAACATTTACGTACCTAGAAATGTTGATTAACATCGACACGGGCGTGTAAATGAAGTTCGAGCAAGAGTTTCAAATGCTTTCAAAACATGTCATTTCTAATTTTTTTTCTCTATGACTTATGTACATTTCAGTGCATAACTCGGTCCCGAATGTAATAGGGAAGTGTACGCTTCAGTGCGCTTACTCTAAAAATAGAAGAGAAGTCTTCTATCATGTGTTTTTAAATCGTTTTTTTGAACACAATTTTTCAACAAAAATAACTTTCAATGTCAAAAATTGTTCACAATATAATTTAGTGGTATTTTTTCCATAAAAAGTGGTATATTGTTTTAAAATCGTGCTGTTCAACACTCCCTTCTCGAATAATTTTCTGAGGGGGAGCTTTTAAAACAAGCCTTTTTAATGTTGTTGGGTACCATCTAATATAATGTCAATTTTTTCTATGTATCAAACACATCTGTGAAATTAAAATGTGTGAAACTTTTAATTTCAATTATTAATATCCATTGTTCACTAAGGATTCACTCGTCTTCAAAACATTTTTGTGGTCTATCAATTTTTCATTTCCATGTCAAGTTTAATAAATATGTTAGTATCCCACATGAACTGTTGAAGGGTGCTATCGGAATCTTGAATTCATTGCAATATCTGTAGGATCATTTTTCTCCCCATGGAAAATTTTTCATGTCAAATTTTAATCATTTGGTATTTCAAATACTAAGTGTTTTATTATTTAAAATAAGGGGAGAAAATGTGATTAAAATATGATATATACGAATGTGATCTTTAAGACTCTAAGTGCAACTCTGTCCTTCATGTGCTAAACAATTTCGAATCTCGGAGCACATGTGTAGGGGGAGTATTTGAAAATAACAATGTCAGAAAATGGTTTTATGGTTCGATCTATACCAACAAAACCTATTATTTCACGAACGATTCTGAAGTCATAAGGTGGTTAGCTTAGTATAAGGTCCTACGATCCAACCAGACCGGAGGGATCTACCCAGGACCACTCATAGTTGAAATAGCAGTCCTTAGGATGATTGGGGAAGAATGTGTAAAGGAAAAATGCGACTAGATGAGCTAAACACTGGAAACAATCACAACAAGTGTTAGTTAATGACGTTTGGTAAGCATTGAAGGGGTTGAAGGAATAAAAAGGAATGTATGGATAAAGGGTGAAAACAAAAGCAGCCTCCAACAAACTTAGGCAGTTTGGAAACCGGGTCATACATAATCTATCAAAATTCACAAAGAGAATTGTTGATATTGAAGACGACATATGGCCCCAGTGATTGCAATGCACAACCCTTCCCAGCCATTCGGGTTTCTCTCAAAGAAAACTAGTCTATTTGTCACGGAGATACACACGTTATTATTGACATCTCACTTCCGAGATTGTTAATATTGATAGGGTTGGTTTTTTTTTTTTAACAAACAAATGGTGTGGCGTAGGTGGGGGGGCTGGAAGACTGCTCCTGCTGTCCGTATTACCAAAACCAAAGTGAAAAATCGATTTAGAGGCAAGAAGAGATCAAATTTATAAACTAATTAGGAACAATGTCAAATACACTTGTTGAAACACCACAAAGTTTAACTAAGTTTTGTAACAAAGAGTTCAACGCATTATCCTTGAGATCTTGCCTGAACATACGAAGTGATATTTAAAGTATTCGACTAGTGAAGATGGAATTCCTGCTTGAGCCAACATCAAACAGCTCTTGTAGGTGACTTGCAAGATTCTTATGAATCGAGCTTGTGATAACTGGATATCAATTGTTGTTCCAGTAAAGAAATTGGACGACTAATCAGACAAGATAGTAAACTATCGGATTAATTCTTCCGTGTTGTCTGCTTTGAGAGTTCGTAATGAGGACTAGGCAGCTTGGTGAATCTAAATACATCTGTATCAGAAGATCCACGCTTTGAGCTGGGGAAACCCTTGTCAAGGAGATTCTTTGAATCTACCTGATCACAGGTATAGTATTTATACTATAAAACGGGAAACCGGAGGTTAATGCAACCGAAGTCAAGATGAATGACAAAGCCATATTCATCTTTTATTGCTAACTGTCTTATTTCAGGTTTAGACGACGGTGTTGCAGCCTCATTCCAGCGAAGTCGGATTCATAAACCACATGCTCATACTCAAGCTCTCAAAGTCAAATAAAGAATCATCAATTGGGGAGATTGTTAGACTTATAATCACATATGTCAAACAAGAATGTAACAAGTATGAGCATGTTGGTCAAGAGCACAAGTTGATCAGAATAGTCAAATCAAGATGATTCAAGTCAAGGAGATGATGCAAGATAACGATCTCAAGAACTCAAACTTAAAAAGATAAAGGCTTAAGATCAAGATCACAAAGAATGAATGATCAAAGCCATTACAAACAAGACAAGACCAAAACAAGGCATAGCATAAACAGTCAATAAATCACATCCTCAACGTCATTCGGTGGTACGGAGGAGTGTGAAAGAAGAGACCTTCCAACATTGGGGGAGATTGTTAGCCCTTAATTTTATATAAGTCTACAAGAATGTTATCGGTCTTATTAGTAATTATTTAGTCTTGTTAAGTATAGGCTAGTCGGGGTTACGGGCTTGGATTGTAATTCTAATATTGTCCATGTTTCGGGTCAAAGCCCAAGAAAGCCAGCCCGGGCCCAAGTTAGAAGCCCATAAGCCACTCATGGCTCAAGGGTATTTAATAGAACCATCTACACACTGGACGAGGGTGTTGTTACCATTAGCATAATTTGTTGTGTGTGTGTAATCTTCCATCTCTTTATTTCTCTCTAGTATTCTTTCATCTTTCTTATCTTTTTTCTATCTTTTTTTTGCGTATTGGTATAGCTTATTATTGTGAATGCGATTAAGCTTTTTTTCTTTTTTTTTGGGATAACAGTTAATATTAAGATTTCAAAGAGAGTTGGAAAAGTAAATAGATCACTATTTTGTTTTCATGTGTTTGAGACACTTGCAATGTGGCTTTAAATCCAGTTGGAGCATCACGATTTCTTTTTGGAATAAAGACATTCATGTGATGCTGTCAAATTAGGGGAGCAGCTACTAGTTTTAATTTGGAGTAACCTTTGATTTATTTCTTGCTTATCTTGAAATTAATATATACTTTTCGACTATAGACACTATGTTTTATTATACAAAGTGCGTTCTATATTCTACATTTGATGCTAATATCTATGACACTATCATATTGTCCACATAAACAAACGAATGTCGTGTTGTTTGACTACATGTATGATGTTGTGCCATGCACAAGTGGGAGAAATCTTTATTGTGTGCAAGGTACAACACATGACAAAAACAATATGATTAAATGTTTCTCTGACCCGTAAGGTATGAATACTAATATTCTATCTAGGATCTTATTATTCTATTAGAACAAAATGTCAAGACTTATGATTTAAAGACTACTTCAAGTAAATGTTTACGTGTTTTTGGAATATCCAAAATAATGAAGAAGAAATCTCGATTTAAAGACTACTTTAAGTAAAATGTTTATGTGCTCTTGAATGTCCAAATAAGAAGTTAATCGTGTTTTAACTTGAAATTCTACTGAAGTAAGATGTAGCGTTCATTTAATTACTTTAGTTAAATATGTTTATGTTTAATGTAAATTAATAAACATGAAGTCCTTTAAATGTTGAAAGACTTATAACATAAAGTAAGTTATATCTTCTAGCTATGACATGAACAAAAGTCCTTGAATTGTTCAAAGGCAAAATAATGTACAGTTAACATGGATAGAGTTCTTGAACTAGTTAAAGCCGTATACATTATTGCATGCAAATAGGTTTTTTTATAATACTTATATATTCAATTTCGTTTGACGAATTTGATAAGTATGTGACACTAAAGAGTATTAAGTTATTTAAAGATTGTGATAAAGTCTCAAATAAATTACTATAGAACATCACATAATTCATGGTATGTATAGAGTATTGCAATCTTAATATTTGATTTTAATACTTAAATTTTTCCACCTCCAAAAATCTGGTCGAGGTTTGAAATTGAGTTGTTAGTATTACTCAATAAAACTCCAACTAGAAGGTAATAGACACCACCAGATTCATGGAATGTGATGACTCCTTTAGTCTTATAAAATTGATGTTCTGAAATTTGTTAAAATAGTCTTTGAAGGAATTATATTAACAAAACTAAACTCACAGAACTGTCAATGTTCTTGTATTAGCTACTCCACATGCTAAGTCTTTATTGAAGAGTCTTTAATTACAAAAGGCAAATGGGAGCATTTTTTAGATCTGAAAGAGATAAAAATACAAAATACATATCCTTTCTAAACGCACTAGTGAATATCATATCGAGGCTTTAAATGTTAAACCTCATAATGATATAATTCTCAATAATAGATTCCGCTAGGATAACCTCAATATTTGATTGATTAAAGTTATCATCATAATATTGTAGGATATGAGTCACAGGATTATAGTGAACCCGTTAAAGATGCATTATTGAATTTTAAATTTGGTATTATGGTGTAACCATTAATATGCATTATTGAATTTTGAATTTGATAAAGACTCAAGCTATGAATGTTAAGATGCTGTCCACAAGATTGATCTTTAACTAAAACAGTTAGACTGTGAATTTGTAAATGAGTTTTCCTCAAAGAGAAGAAAAACTAAGTGGTAATGTTTAGGTATCAAATCATTATGGACAATGTTTGTACACATATTAATGCATGTATTAAGATAGGATTTTAATCATGCTCAAGCAATGAGTGTGTCGTTTAATATTTTTCTAAAACAATTAATTATATAAAGATGGTTGATTGTCATACTAGTGTTCATATAGATGAAATATGACAATGGAATTTAAAACTCTTCCTTAAATGATTGCTATTGCGAGGACGGTTAGTAATCAAAGGAGTTTATGAATTTATATAATCTTTATAAAGTGTACAAACAACAGAATCCTAAAGTATGGATCATTGCAAGCTCTAGAGTATAATCTATGTTTATTGTTAAATAAAGATAACTCTCGATTATTCCTTAAAAGCTTTATAGTGGGAGTATTTTTTTTTTTTTATGTACAGGTTTCCTTTCACTGAAAGGATTTAGGAAATTAAATATACAACTTTGAATTATGATGTTTCATTGTATGAACTATGCGGTATATTAAATCTAACACAATTTGACATTACCATTTAGAAAGTCTCAATGTGCATATCTTTGTAAAAATCGGAACTGAAAGAATGAAATCTTGAGTTAGACTAAAGGATTCGTTATGTACATCATATTGTGTAGAGAAATAGTTGTATCATGCATGAATGCAAGATGATTTGACAACATTGGTATTTAGTCGAAAGTTATTAGATAATTATAGAATTGAATATTTTAATGGAATATGTTTGGTTTTGGAATTCTTCTTAGATTATGGATTTGTCTAGAGTAAATGAAAATTAAGTGGGTATATATTCAAGCAATTGTTGTGCCCTATTAGAATAAAACCTATGAACTTGGAGTTCATGAGTGTAAAAACATTATTAGAGATATTCATTGTTTCTTACGGATTTTAAAAGCATGGGTTGTTTGTGATCACGGATGCTAAAATTCGATTTGAGATGGACACTCAATACTGTCTGGTATGATTTCATTTTTTGATGATGTCCATTAGTGAACTAGTTATGCTCAACTGTGTGCATAGTGCATTATACATTATAAAATAAGAATGCTTTACACTTTTGGAAGTGGTGAAAGATGATTGTTTTCAATAGTTGATGAGATATAGTGTGTCAATATTAAGATATGTGGATATACACGTACAAACAATTCATCATTGATTTTCAAAACTTCATTTTAAATTGGAATTCTTGAAATAAGTATTCTCAAAATTCTGAGAACAAATCTAGTTGAAATTTATGAAATCTAAGCCTTGTCAAAAGTACGATTGTCGTATCTTGAGGCATTGATATGTCAACTAGTTTTATCATGCATTTGGATCTATTTAGTATTTGGATAAGGGGATGTTTAGAAATTTTATTAATGATTAATCGTTACGGGTATATAGGTTATATTTAATATAAATATTGGTCATTACTTGAAGTTTAAATCCTCATGAAATAATAAATGTATTATTATAAAAAATTAATCCGTTGTCGATTAACAATATGGGAATATTGTTAAACTAAGACAATTCTGAGTGATTGGTGATATTGGAGATATTAAGGATGAGTCCACCAAACTCACATGATATTCATAAGATGAATATTGGATTTCCCCGCCACAAGAATATCACTTTATGGATCGACGTCATCAAGTGAATCTTGTACGTGATTTTATTTACATAAATCCTTAGACTTGAGATGCAAGTAGGTTTAGCATATGTGGATATTCCTTCTTGATATAGTTTAAGTTGTCCTGAATAAGGTAACTAATAAGGGCTATGTCAGAATGGTTTATGCCACATGATGACTGGACACTTGTAGTCAATATAGAATTTGTTCCTTCAAATTGTTGAAGAAGATACCACTGGGCCCCTCATAGAAATAATCAGATGTGTGTATGGCCGTACCTGAAAACTCAAGAAGATATGTCTCATTGATTTTCAGTAATCTTGATTACTTCATATATGAGAAACAGAATCGTTAAATATGGAATGACATTGATCCATATCCAATTTAACAACGGTATCGGAAACAAAGGGATTGTAAATTCATAAATCATTTGTTCATGCCCTGTGAAACCACACTCGAATGTTTCTGGGAGCATTGGCGTGTTGCTAGACGCTTACCAATGTTATTATATTATTCATACATGTCCAAGTGGGAGCTGTTGGAATATGACCATATATGAATAATATATGTCCGGAAATATTCTCGAGCCTAAGGGGACGCACACGTTATACGTAAACAATGTTTGCTTAGTGTATTTAATAAACGATCATTTTATAACAAGTATTAATAATTAGTCGGTTAAAAGTTAAAGGACTAATTATGAATAAACCGAAGATTAAAGGGTGCGGTTTAAAACCCCTTAATCCTAGTCGGTTCAAGAATAACAACCCTAATGGGATTAGGAGAGATAAGAGCCTATATATACATGTTGAAGTTTTTTAGTCAGATGGATGCTTTAAACAAAACATATATATCGTCCTTGTGCTTTATCTTTGATCGACCGAACCTTTAAAACCATCAAAGGTTTTCGGTTTTCTTGTTTTTTCTTGTTCGATCGCAACAAAACCACAAAGGGTTTTTCGTGGTCTTAAGAGGTTCGATCTTCAACAACAAGACTCGTTCGGTTTACTTGATTGTCAAGATTCGTTGATCGTTTGCTAATACACTACTAGTACTAGCATACTTCATTGATTGCTAAGAACGTATTGTGTGTGGAAGCTTAAAGGAATCATACCTTTGATTCTAGTGGTTACGCGTTGTATTATACACACGCGTATATAGAAGACGGTGTTTATGGTTACCTTAAAACGGTGTATCGTTTCATGCTAAAAGGTACATGTTTTCTATCTTGTTAATTATTGTGTTCTACACGTGATCATTTATTCCGCTGTGTACTCGTGATAATTAATATAGTTAATTAGATTATAAAACCCAACAGGAATGTGGTTGAAGTACCACATTAACCTCAAGCAAATGCTTGAACGACCACTAAGCCGTTTGTGACATGCCACAAAATGAGCTTAGACTAAGTAATTAAACTAACAAAAACAACAATAGGGAATAACCACTTAACGAAGCACATGTCCCCAAGACTAACCAGCTGCACATTAGGAGTATTGTAAGCTAACTGAGACTGCCTCCTTAAAAACCTTCCCAAGAAAAACCCGATGGAAAAAACCCTTGAGAAGGAAAAAAGAGTACAACTCTCGATTGACACTCCAATCTTGAATCATACACGACTAAAACATCAACGAACCATCCTTAAGCCAAAGATTATGTAAGCGAGCTCCATCTGAAGAAGGCCAGATGAGCGAAATAGGTAACTTCCAAAGATGTAAGAAAGCCTCCACATTATTGGTCCTCTTGAATCTACAAGTAAGAAGCTTGAGTCGCGTCGTAGACTTAATCACTTCAATAACTTAATCTTGGGTTTATGGCTCTAGGATTGAGATAATGGATTTGGTCCTACGTGTGTGTTTATGATGTGGGTAAGGCTTGATATGTTTGATGATGATGAAAACGAACTAGGGTTTTAGGTCTTCAAAAGCTTACAAATTGTGTGGAGAAATTGGTATTTATAGGCCAAAAAGGTTTTGGCCCATCTGGTCTTACGGCGTATGCATTAAGATAGCATGCGTCGAATGCTTCTTGATAAGTGTCCACGTGATTTGGTCTTCAGGTAGCTGAGTAGGTGATGATGGTTGTTTATTTTTAAAATGATGCTTTGGATTTTGGATGTGTGGTAGCTTTCCTTGCATATGGTGTGAGGTGGCGCTGGGTGTTAAAAGGTTGTTATAATTGTTTGAATGTTTGATGATTGTGAAATGTTGGATGTGTTAGGTAAGGATGGATGGAGAAGAAAGAGGAAGAAAACATAAAGTAAGAAAAAAAAAGATGAATTAGATGGGTGTTGTTCAAAAAATAAAAGTAGGTGGTTGGGTGAGATGAATTAGATGAGTCTTGTTTAAAAAGAAAAAGTAAGTGGTTGGGTAGGAGCAGTAAATAAGTAATTTGCAAAATCACAAATTATAAACCCTAGAAATAAAAAAACGCAATTAACTTATGTGAAACTGATCCTAAAGGATATATAAATGCAAGCCCTATATCTATGTAAACACAAATTAAACCCTAACAATTATGATTCATCTTTTTTCATGACCACGGCACATTCAACCAAGTGTTATAAAATGAGTTCCGATCAAAAGGCCTATGATTTCATAACCGAAAACACATTTAATAAAAAACCTAGGTATTTGAAACCCTAGAACGCTAATATATGATTAAGAAAGCTTACGTTTTGCAGATATTCATTGTGATATTGATTTCACCAGCAGAAGAAAAACACGGGTGGTGTTTGTTTGTTTAAAAAGTATGTATATCATAATACCCTTTTATAGTGGGCCTCATCCCATAACCCCCTCTAGTGATTCCGGATAGCATACCGAAAGTCAAATATCCTATGTATATTAGAGTTGACTCGATTTATAACTTTGAGCTCTTATTGACAGATTTTGTATAACTCCCTTGCAAAACATGTTCCGTTGACAAAATCGAAACATATTAATGAGTTTTCACGTTGTTTCTACACTTAGGCCCTTTTTAGAATATAGAAATAATATTCTTTTTGTTCTTTTTAATTTTATATTTTGTTATTTGGTTTTCTATTTTCTGGATAGTGCTAGAAAATAAATTTGAAAGAAATATCTTTTTGTATTTTTCAATAAATATTTACAATAGAAGATAGAGGTTTAAGAAGTTCATTTTTCAAGACGCTCCAGTTTCATTCACCAAGACGTTTCTTGCCAAATAATCAAACCTTTCCTTTGGAAGGGTTGTGGTAATTGTTTGCAAAGTAAAGAACGGTGAATGCAACTTGAAACTTTCATAGTACGGTAGACGTAATATTGGACAAACCACTGAAACAATCCTGGTAATTTACTCTATTATTATTTATAAGTGCTAAATATGGTTCAGTTAATAAAAGCTTTGCAAAAGCGTTTTCAATTATGAAAGAGCAACACAATCCGGTGCAATAACAAATAATCACGCAAACGCAACAAAACTACCTTATCACCTTAACTAACCGCGCAAACGGAAGAAAACTACCTTATCACCTTAACTAACCTCTCAAACGCGACGAAACTACCTTATCGCACTAACTAACCGTGTAAACTATGAAATAATATAGCCAAACAATCTTAACCAGACCCAAATAGGATCCAGAAGATGAACAAAACAATGAGAAAAAGATTCTTAACTGAATGATTAACCAAAGTCGAATGATTACAGTACTAACGATTGAATATTAAAGAGATAAACAACCTTAATCAAAGTGAGAAAGATTACACATAAAGTAATATGGGATTTGTGATATGTATTGATGAAGAGATGATCTTTGTATCTATGTTGTTGTGTCGATAATGCAGATCGAATATTAAAACAAGCCACACAAACACAAGAACTAATCCGAAATTCTCAATACGAGAAATTCTCTTATTTAATAAATCGTAGGTTTCTCAAAAGCTGCTGAGACAACCCTAAAAATCATCCTTATAAAGGAGGATAAGTTCTAAATAAAAAGGAAACAAGATCTCATACAAAACATAATTGATTATGTCCAAAATAAAGCCTAAAAATAGAAAAACGCCCTTTTGAGGGCCCAAACGACCCCGAAAGGCCCAAAACTGACAGGGTTCATTGCAAAGCAATGAGTCTGGACAGTTGAGCCGTTTCCGAGTGACCATGCGAATTTCAGCCTAATCCGCCACAGAAATTTGTTGCCGCAAAATAAGCGCCAAGCGTATTTATTACGTTGACTCGCTCGTTGACTGCATCTGCTTCATCCTCCTCTTCTTGAAAAAGACTTGACCACGAGTCTGGCTCATCATCACTATCCCCTTTGTATGGCGACAAATCTGCAACATTAAAAGTGGCAGAAACATTATAATGACCAGGAAGCTCGATCTTGTACGCGTTGTCGTTGATCTTTTTAAGAACACGAAAAGGACCATCTCCTCACGGTTTCAACTTCCCAAAATGTCCTGCCAGAAAATGCTCCTTACGAAGATGAATCCAAACTAGATCACCCTCCCGATACAAAACCTGTTTTTGACGCTTATCCTCATGTTCCTTGTATTGTTTATTATGTCGAATAATATGTTCTTGAACCGACCGATGCAACTTTTTAATCTGCTCAGACTGGTCACCCCCTTCCTCACTAAACCGCCCCACCTTTAGAACAGGAACCAAATCTAGAGGAGTAATCGAATTCCGTCCATACACAACTTCAAAAGGACTCTTACCTGTGGTACGATTAACCGACCTGTTATAGGTGAATTCAGCTTGTGGAAGAATAAGATCCCACTGTTTGGCATTGTACCCAATTAAACTGCGCAAAAGATTTCATAAACTTCGATTGACAACTTCAGTCTGTCCATCAGTTTGAGGATGATGGGAACTACTAAACTGTAACTTAGACCCCAAACGAGTCCACAAAGTATAAAGAACGACCTCTAAGGGTACGTTTTAAAAATAAACACCGTTTCATTAATTTAAAATAATAATAAGTTTACATTATTCAAATTTAAATGATTCAAAAGACAACATGCGAAAGCTTAAATGAGTTCAACAACGGTATTTAAGATAATCATGGATAAAATATGGAAAACTGGTTTGGGCAAATAGACTTCATATAGTTCAAGCAACGACATCCATGCTAAGCACCTGATAAAAACATGCTTAAAATGTCAACATAAAGTTGGTGAATTCATAGGTTTTGTTCAAATGTAATTAATGTGGACCACAAGATTATCAAAACGTATGCGACAGTTATAAGAGATACAACTTCACATAAAGAGGCATTTACGTTGCAGTAAGCTCATGACACCAAAGCTAATACTGAAGGATAGCATGTACAGTGCTATAAAAGGCTTGCCCTATAGGTGTCCGACCAAAGACCACCTAAATAGTTTCGACATGACATATATTCGTTAGTTCTTGAAAATCTCAAACTAGTAAGTGCTTCTTACCCGGATAGGGACAATTAGTCCCAATAGATCTATTTATTCACTCGCGCTCCCTTAACTGGTCCTCCGGTCAAGAAATTAACAGTTCATGATAATTCGAGCAATAGTGGTCTAAACGCTACTTAGGCAACACGTAAACGGGGAATTTCTCACGTATAGTACTTGTGTCCAGTAAAAGTGAGGCTATGAACTCACCTTGATTGGTGAATCGAAGAAGAATAGTCTAGAATAAAATCACACGATAACGAACGACGGTTCACAAAGACAACCTATGAAATGAAGGTTTGGTTTAATATCGGAGTAGTGAAGAATTACGGATAATGCATAAGCATATACTAGTGTACTTTTGTTAATATATTTACAAAAATTAACGCTTGTGATCGTATAGTAATTAAAATGTTTTCATAAGTAAAAAGAGTAAATAATAGTATGTATATTAATATTATATACATATAAATGTTTAGGTAAAAATATATTTTATATATATTTTTATATATATACGGTTCGACACTTTATTAAATTCCCATATCTAGTTTTATCATGTGCGTTTTCTAGTATTTTCTAAGTATAACAATTTATAAAAAATTTGGCATGACCTGTTCGTGTTTACACGTTTTCCAAAGTCGCAGACTTTATTTAAAACCACTTTCAATTTACTTTCAATTCACTTTTCACAATTACAAACTATGCATCATAAAATCTATTATTATTCGCAACGTCCAACGTTTAAAATGAGTTAAACGTATAACGTCTAAGTCGTACACTATTAAATAAGCTATTCACGAACTTATTCAATAAGCTACACCGTAGCTTTATGCCTTGGTGTATTGTATTTATGTTGGGCCTTAGCCCGTTAAGTCCAAAAATGTAGTTTTAATTATCCATATCGTCCGATAAGCAAAACATTAAATAATAAACACGCGACTTATTAATAAGCTATTAATAAGCTCACAATAAGCCAATCAATATTAAGCCGACCACATAAGCTTGAAAATAAGCTCATGGTGTTGGGCCTTATATGTGGGACGCGGCTATAATCCTAATAAGCTATATTCATGCTTATTTATTAAGCCGAATAAGTTTACCATTTGTCCTTACAAAATAAGCTAGAAAATAATCTAACAAAATATAAGTCGAAACAAAATAAGCTAAATAAATATTTCTTCTTCTTTTTCTAGTTTGGGCCGAACCAAAATATAAGCTCAATAAGCTCAAAATAATCAAATAAGCTTTTCTAAAAGCTTATTACAATAAGCCAAATAAAATAAGCTATAGCATACTATTTTTACTACACGAAAATAATCACGATCACAAAACTATGAAATTTTTTTATGTGTATAAATTTTTCAAAAATTTTCAACAAATACCCGAATGATACAAATGATCAAACCTTCAACAAATCTTCAAGAGTTTTTTTATCAAGATTGGAAAATTATGAAAGTGTGTGTGTTTCTTTGGTGGTTCGAACAAATGGAAGCAAAGAAGAAGAGAGAAAACTAAATTTCTAGTGTGTGTGTTGTGTGTGTGCCGTAGGATGAGACAAAGGAAGGGGAGGGGACCAATTTGATCCTCCAATTAGCATTAAGCTAGGACAAAACATGTGATAAGGACTTGTCTTATTGCAATTTAAATTGAAACTTGGTCTCTAATGGTTATTAAGGTTGTTTGGACGCATGCATGCATGGGGAGGGGACCAAAAATGAGTTTTTGATATTATATGATGCTAGTGCTCATTATTTGATTTAATTTCTAAGTCTTTCATGCGTATGCTCATTTTTAAACGAAATACAGTTTACACAAGTAACGAAACGAATAACGGTATCTCCGGAAATTATGAAATTTTAGATATTGCCCTAAAACATAAAAACATGGCTATTTCCAAAATACTACAACGTTTGGTGTCCCGGTTCGCTCCCGGCGACGATCCTCAGATAAAAGAGAGAAAACTTCCTGGTTAAACGCAAAAGCGAAACGAAACATTAAAAATTCAAATTACTAAACGGAAATGGCTAAATTATTAAACAGAAATTCTCAGGGTGTCACATTCTTTCCCCATTAAAGAAGCTTTGTCCTCAAAGCTTATTACGTAACATCTGCCACCGGTTTAGAAATCGGGAAAAAATGCGGGTACTTCTTTTGCATTTGATCTTTGTAACACCCCCATTTTTACAATATAGCAGTAGAAGCTAATCTGTAGTATTACTTCATGGATACAACAATCATAATCATAGAAAACAACTTTAAAAGGGACGTTGTTGGAAAATTTTAGTTATCATTCATTATAATCAGAGTTTTTACAAAATGCAGGTCCCAAAATCTAAAACATTATGTTTGAATGATAACAGTTCAGCCATCTTCGAGTCCATGCCACTTCGAGTCCATGCCACGACCTTATCACAATCTTAACCGGGGAATGTTGATATACTAAAATGATAGTAAATAGCCACGTCACACAACCTGAGTAGAATATGTCAAGTCTTAGGAAGATTGTACTTTAGAACTTTGGTTTAAGAGTTATGAGTTTGATTGAAGAGTTTGGAATTATTGTATCACCGTTTGGGCCATCATAATTCAGAAGTCATATAGTAAACGTTTGTGGAGCTAGGGAAACTTTAAATGTAACACCAAACGCAACTCAGGTCAGAAATCGTCTCAGCAATACCCTAAGATGAAACTCCGTAATATGAAGCTCCCTAGTAGTGTGGTATAATATAGCTTCCGGTTAATTATGATTCGTTTTCTAAGCGTGTAAGCAAATATCTGGAAATGATTTACGCGAGAAGACGTTATTAAAGTATGTCATATATGTTTTGGATATGATTTTATACTTTTTCAAAATGTTACATTTTAGACCCTGGGTTTGGAAAATTGCAAATAGGCCCTTAGACTTTGCATTTTTACGACTTTGGTCCTTCAACTTTGAAAGATATACCAAGTAAACCTTGGAGTTTGAAAAGTGACATAATAGATCCTCTGGAGTATAACTTTGATTAAAATGACATTTCTAGTCCTTTTGGTTATAAGTTACTACGATAGTTATGGATATATACCCCTTGCATGGATTATAATTACAAAACATGTCAAATATGCCATGCAGAGCTGTGTTTAAAATTTCAATAGACATTTATAAGTTATAATAAACTAAAATATGAAGTTTTAACATAACATAAGTTTAAAATAACGATTCGTTAAGCTAGAAAGTAAAACGGGTCATATTAGGGTTTCAAAATGTAAACGCGTGGGTTTTAAGTTCAAATTATTTCATGACTAATCAAAGCACTTATTTTAACATTATATAAGCTTATTAGGATAGATTATAACAATAGTTTACAAGTTTAGCTCATAGTTTAGGTAAAAACATGAAATTAGGGTTTCGGGTGTACGGTTTTGGATCAAAAAGGTATAACACATAGATTTTTGAGTTCAAAGCTTTATATTATGATTTCATCAATATCATATGAACATTATAACGTTATAAAATCAGATCATAAGCTTAGAGAACCTAGTATTGAGTTTATGGCTTGGAAACAGGTCAGAATCGGGACTTTCGGCTTTGTACGCCTAGAATAACGACTCCGAGGCTTCGTTTCTTGGTTTCTTTTGCTTCCTTTCTGAAATTGAGCCTTATTAAGATCACTTAGGATCTATTATAGCAAAGTATTGCTTCTATGAAAGGGTTATAGAAGAGGAAGTGGGGGATAAAGAAATATGAAGTGTTATGGTTGCTATTTATAGGTAAAATGACCCTTAGAGCTCAAGAAACTTGTATGATCTGGTTAGGACACATAGGAGGTCTAGAGGGTGATGAGGAGGGTCTATTAGATGTGTTGGTCAAGCTAGAAACTAGCTTTGGTGAGTTGTTTTGCCCATGTGATGCCGCGGCTAAACAAGAAGAAAAAGGAAGATCATGTGCAATCTAAAACTATATAAAGTGAAGATATTTTGAAGAGAGGTGCTTGTAAGAAGCTAGGGAGGTAAGGTTCTTGTCATTAAGGTGCTTGGTTGCAAGAAAAATAGTTAAAATGGGTCATTTTGCAAGGGTTTGTATTTCGGGTTCATTTAGGGTTCATAAGGGTTCGGGTTGAGTTTTCTAGCTTGTAATTCATGTACATTTGATTAGGAATGATGGGTTACAGATCCTAAGGCTTATATTAAGGATTATAATCAAAATTTGAGGGGTGGTTTAGGTTA
The DNA here is from genome assembly GCA_026074375.1 of Tanacetum coccineum. Taxonomy (NCBI): domain Eukaryota; kingdom Viridiplantae; phylum Streptophyta; class Magnoliopsida; order Asterales; family Asteraceae; genus Tanacetum; species Tanacetum coccineum. Next base: position 65,289 of record BQNB010011088.1, read on the forward strand.
AAATGGGTAGAAAATGAGTAAACGGGTCAAAATCATAATTAGGGCACAATTAGGGTTTTCTAGATTTGTTTCTTGTATAATTGAAGTAGAATGATGAAATGATAATATATTATGATTGAGAATGTTTTAATTTATGTTATTATAACTTATTTATGTATTGGTTTAGGTTTACAATGGATAAAGACGAAGAAATGAGTCATGGTTTAGAAACTAGCTCGGTTTTAGGGTTTAGAGTTTTGAATTAGGGTTTTGAGTATAAAAATATGTATGAAAGCTTATGAATAGAGTAATTAGGGTTTACACATTGTAAAATGAGTGTAGTAGCTTGATCACAAGTGGTGTTGAAGAAATTAGAATGAAAACGGAGGTAAAACGGCTATTTTAGAGATCATGCTTAATGACTTGTACATTGAGCTTTTAGAGACTTGTTCTTTGACTTGAAGAGATTTTATATTTCAAATGAGATGTTATATTGCTTGTACATTTTCTTTAGTACCTTTTACATTCATTTTAGATGTTAACCTTTCCATAAGATTAGGGTTTAGAGGTATAAGATAACGGTTTAAAGCCCGTTTTGATATAACGTTGTGAATGGTACATTATAGGAATAATGTACTTTGTAATAATGATATTATGATATTGAATTGACATGTTATGATGTTTGATTGACATATATGAGGATAGGATTATCATAGATAGGTTGCGTGAGCTTGTCTACTTTAGTTATGACATACTGAGATATTGATAATGCAAGTAATGTAATAAAGCGAAAAATTTCCCCGTACAATTGTGATAATAGTAAAATAAGTTTTGCATTTGATGAAATTTCTTGGGTTGTTATAGTCTCCACCCCTTATAGAAATCTCGTCCCGAGATATAGTTGAAGGTTGAATTGAATAGATGTAAGTACTGGGCATGAATTTAAGTTAGGCTAATCAAGGTTACAAGTTCACGTGTGTGATGCATTTATAATTATGTTATACACCATAATTATAATTACCTCCTTTCACACGTCTACTTATTTTCAAGACTACACATCTTGATGACAGTCAATATAATTTCTCTAGATCCTGATAGAATCTGGGTGAATAAAATACTTCAATTTACGGAACCTGTGGGTTATGGTCTACTTTTGCTATGCCACTCTAATCGTAAAGAATTGTTATTCGTTAACCTTTAAAAGTCAACATCGAATAAGAATGCTATCACAAGTCTTTGTCAAAATTTTCATACCTAGTGGTATTGAAATCATTTGGCATTTGTATAGATTCTTGTGTGTTTCCTTGTTATTATGTTGCAGAATATAACAAAGAATTTTAGAATACGGAGATCATGGAATGAGTGATGTCAAGGAATGATTATGAATTTGTAAGAGAGTTGCTAATTACGTGAGATACAAATTTGGAAATGAATAGATATTAAAGATAATAATGATAATGAAGGTAATAATGACAATGATTAAGGAATTGTTTGTACAAATGGATTGAAAGAAACTTGTTTGTACGTA